>JBBPBX010063626.1:0-10830 GCA_038048925.1 Garcialebias charrua | reverse complement strand
TGGAAATAAATTATGTACACAGGGTCCCAGTTACATCCAACAAAAATACAAATTGTAAAAAAAAAATAATAATAACAGCAATAAGATCTAAGATATGAACTAAGAATACTGTACACTAAGTACTAATAGTTACAAAACCATGTGCCAAAACAACATATATGAGTCTGTGTGAGCAGATGAGTAAGAATGAACACAGCAACATGAAATAAATCAGCAGCATGAGATCAGCAACATGGATAGTCAGCAGCACATATCAACAATCAAGTGGCATTACATAGATTTTTTTTCATAGTGATTTTACCATACCATACCATTTTATTTATAGAACACTTAAAACAGCGACAAGGACAACAAAAGTGCTGCAGAAACAACAGGCAACACACAATGAAGTACAAAAAATAGACATAAAAACATTGTAGATAATAAATAAAATGACCAAACACAGATCAGCTGGTGTTGAAAGCAACAGAATAGTAATGGGTCTTTAACCGGGATTTGAACACCGAGAGGGAGGGACCTGTCTGACAAGCAGAGGTAACTCATTCCAGAGTCTTGGGCCTGCTACAGAGAAGGTCCTGTCACCTTTGCGCTTAAGACGAGTTCCTGGACCTCTTAAAAGTACCTGGTCCGCTGACCCCAAAGCACGTGGTGGGACAAACGAGTGTATCAAATCAGAGAGATAGATGGGGCAAGACTGTTCAGCGATTTGTAGACATACAGGAGAATTTTGAACTGGATTCGAAGATGAACCAGTGCAGGGAGGCCAAGACTGGTGTAATGTGCTCTCTTCTGCCTGTACTGGTAAAAAAAATCAGGCTGCTGCATTCTGGACCAGTTGTATGTTTGCAATGGTGGTCTGACTGATACCAAACAGAAATGAATTGCAGTAATCAAGCCTAGATGTAATGTATGCGTGAATTACTGTCTCCAGGTTATTTTTGGATAATGCTTCAGCCTAGAGTCGCCTCAGCTAGAAAAAACAGGATTTAACGATCATGTTTACATGACTGTTGAGTTTCATGGAAGGATCCATTATCACTCCCAGATTTGTGACTTTTTGTTTTTCAGACAGGGCTAGAGCAGAAAGGTTCGATGCAGTGGTTCGTGATTGTGTCATTGGGAGGGAACAACATGGCTTCAGACTTCTTTTCATTGAAACTTAAGAAATTTAAAGCCGTCCAGTGATGTCAGCCAGGCAGTCGAGCAGAGGTTGAATAGAGCATGTACCATTGTGTCTTAGGGGGAAGTAAATTTGACAGTCATCGGCGTAGAAGTGGAAAGGTATTTTGTGTTTCCGGAAAATATTTTCACAGTGCTGAGTGCACGCCAAAGGGATTTATGAGTCAGATGTGGATGCATGTACTGTAAAAGAAATTTGATGGGGATCAACAGAATAATAATAATTATCAATTATCAATTTAAAAAAATGTGCTGGAAATATTTATTTTAAAAGGAAGACATTCATAAAATGAATTGAATAAAATGAAAAATGAATCTAGTTTGTGTATTACAGTTAGGAAAATTAAGTAGAATTATTCATTTTGTGATGTAGTTTGTGTATTACAGTTAGAAAAATTAAGTAGAATTATTCATTTTGTGATGTAGTTTGTGTATTACAGTTAGAAAAATTAAGTAGAATTATTCATTCTGTGATGTAGTTTGAAGGTTATCATTGGTTGAACAAACTGTGAAATAAGGGGCAGATATAATAAGATTTCATCTTCTTTCTGCTCCCTTCATTTTATCCTACTTGTATTCTTGTATCTGATGAAACTGTCTTGTATTGTTCTTTTAAAATAAATGAATAAACATCAAATCAAATCAAATGGCATTTTCGCCTCATAAACCGCAGCACTGGCACACCCCATACGCTAGATGGCAGTGTGGTGCCTGTGATAGTTTCCTGCGCTGTCTTAAAAAACAAAAACAAAAAAAACAATCTTCTTCCGGTGTCAGCGAAGAAGAATGACACTTTTGACCCAAACTAACAAGCGGATAAATAATAAATTTAAAACAATAGGTTTGTTTCATTTAACGTCTTCTCTTCGAGCCTTGCCTGTAGAAATGCGCCTGTCAGAAACGTGTCTGTCAGTTTTCTGAGTCTCGTGTCAGTCAGCGCGTGAATGTTCAGCGTCATCATGCGTCTTCAGTTGACATGGTTCAGGCTGCGGTTTCTGCACAGTCCAGCTCCTCGGACTAGATGTCGGTGTCTCTCCGCCATCACAAACAGGCGGCTTGAGCCCCGGTTGAACTTCTCCGGTGAACGATGCTGCTCCACGGTTCCAGGTGACGTGAGGGTCCGGTTTGCTCCCAGTCCCACAGGTAAGACTCAGAGCACACAGTAAAAATACACACTGCAGGGGGGATCTGTTACATTAACTTGTTTCATGTTGTTGCTGGAGCTTCTTGTTCTGGCATCACATCCATGTTGTGTCGCCATGTCATAAATAACTGAACAACAGAGAGGGTTTAATCAGTGTTGCCAGATCTCGCGACAGAAACAAGCGACCAGCCCCACGACAACAAGCCCAACTGGCAACCCACTCCATTGTGTAAAACAGAGGCCGTTTTAAATATAATGATAATAATAATGTCCTTTTTTGTCATTTTTAAAAAAAAATTCGTCTCTGCATTTAACCCAACCACCACCAGGTGGTGCAGTGAGCAGCCATAGAAGCGCCTGGGGAGCTGGAGAATTAGGTGTGTGCACTCATAAGCCGTTTTCGCATTGGCCAGCCCTCCCCGGCTTTCCCCGCTTCTAACCCGGGTTCGGCGTATTCACATTTACCTTTTCCGCCCGGGATCCACCCTTGTTCTGGAACCATCTAGCATCATCAACCACTAGACTGAGGAACAGCTTCTACCCTGAGGCTGTTAGACTCATGAATAAATAAAAATAAAATAAAAAATAAACACTGCAAAATATCACATCATACTGATGCTGATCTGTTTTCTTGTTGCTGTGTTCATCTGTGTTCATCTGTGACCATCTGCTCATACAAACTCATGTTCGTGCTGCTGTTTATTTCAACTATATTAGGCTTAGTGTATTACTAGTTGATGTTTTTCTTAGTTAGTTCTAGATGTTATTACTGTTTTTCTCTTTCATTTGTTGTTGGATGTAACTGGGACCCCGTGTACATAATCTCGTTTTCATCACATGTACCACATGCGGTGCAAATGACAATAAAGACTCTCTGACTCTGATCTTCACCGTGGTTCTATCGGGCCGAGCCCCACGGACCCAGTTTCACGTCATGTACTGCTCACATTTGATTCGTTGTTTGCAGCAGGGGCGGGACTCATTCAAACAACCTCAGCGCGAGGGTTGAATTTCATTCATATTTAACTACAGAAACCCCTAAAACAATTGTTAGCTGAATTAGTTTTTCTGAGTTAAATTTTTGTTAATAACTGATCACAAATCAGCTTATGTTACAACGTAAATAACAACGAAGCGCGGACCCATTTCCGCCTTTCAGCGCGACTTGAATGTCATTAAACAATAACTAAAACAATAACTAATATTGTCTAACTGTTGCGCGCAGCCAGGGTTTTAAAATATAACTAATAATCTCTAACTTCTACGTGCAGCTAAAATGTTAAGAGGAGTGATTCCTATATGGGTAAGGTGGACACCTGAAAATCCAGTCCGCTGTATAGCTCAAAGCGTTAGTGCACTGTCGTTTTGACCCGGCGAAGCGGGTTCGCTTCCCGCCTGGGACAAAGTTATTTTACTTTTTTTTTTTTATTCACATTTTCTTTTAAATAAAAAGGAGTTTGTTTGGTTAACAAACTCCTTTTTATTTACTCCAATAAAAAAAAAAGTAAAATAACTTTGTCCCAGGCGGGAAGCGAACCCGCTTCGCCGGGTCAAAACGACAGTGCACTAACGCTTTGAGCTATACAGCGGACTGGATTTTCAGGTGTCCACCTTACCCATATAGGAATCACTCCTCTTAACATTTTAGCTGCACGTAGAAGTTAGAGATTATTAGTTATATTTTAAAACCCTGGCTGCGCGCAACAGTTAGACAATATTAGTTATTGTTTAATGACATTCAGGTCGCGCGGAAAGGCGGAAATGGGTGCGCGCTTCGTGTTATTTACGTTGTAACATAAGCTGATTTGTAATCAGTAATTAACAAATATTAAACTCAGAACCACTAATATATATATACTCAGCAAACAAATACTTGTTAGCGGCGTGTCCTCTCTTAAAACACTGTAAGCGCGCACACAAGAACACTCCACCCACGTGTAACGAATAATGTGGTAGTAAGGTATTTAAACACTTACAGGGCCACCATTATTGTAGAGATATAGGACTTACTGGTCAGTTTACTGACTTACCTATATTTTTAGATGCGCAGGTCTGAGCAGAGTTTATCTGCACAAACTTGCAACCAATTCGCGAGTTCTTCCTTTTTCCGGTACTAAATTGCTTTTACTGTAATTAGCCAGAAATGTAATTTCACAAGAGACTTCAACTTATGTTGGTCTACCAGAAAATAGACCTTTTATTGAAACTATCACAAAAATTACATTAAACATTTGTATCGATATTAGCTCTGATTTACTAACTACGTTGACAAGAATTCAAATTAAAACAAACAGACAGTTAGGAACTTTACTGTTGGCACATTACTTGACAGATTAATAGCTTATGAAAAATAAGAAATAGGAGGAAGAAATAAAGTGAAAGCTAAGTTAACCGAAGTTGATTATTTTGAGCAGACAGGGTGGCACTTTTTCCCAAACAGGTCCAGCTGTACTTCCGACACGTGCAGCATACAAACAAGCCTCTTTACCTGATGACGATACGTCTAGAGGAGATGAGGGCTGAGAAGTTTGTGGACACTAACGGACTGTGTGGTCCAGTTGAGGTCCAGTCGACTTCGTGCGTGTATGGCTGGATCAGACGAGCGAGAGCACGCTTTCACCGGCAGGAACAAAGGTCAATCGCGCTGACTGATTTTCAAAATAAAACTTCCGAAAACAAATTCTTCCAGAAGATGAGTGAATGAGTTACAGTAAGCTTTACTGTAACTCCAGCTGAAACGTGGGTCTATTTGACACAATGACCGGAACGTCTCCAGCTTTCCCAGAGGAGAGAAGCAAGTTGAGAGTTAGTTCTCTCCAAAGCACTAAGGAAAAATGCAGGAAATGACCTTTATATGGGAGGCGGGGTCTTCCCCACCTCCTTAATGACTACTGGCTGGTTTTAACAAAATAAGAGATGGGTTTTCATCTCATAGGCAGAATGGTCTCTGAAGGACAACAGGAAAACTGTTTACATAAACGGCCAGATGGACTGGCCTGTGAGCACAGAGAATATTATGGCTAACTTCATAGACAAAACAGAGAAGGAAGTGAACAGCCTTTACGTTTACCCTGAACTGTGTCTTAGAATCAGAGCCTGCTTGCTCTGCAGAAATAAAACCAGAAAGGTCAAACTCATGCAAGTAACAGATCATCATTAAAATGACAAAATATACTGTAGATCAATTCTGAATTAACACACATTAAAAAGAAAGTTCAATCTGATTAATTAGTGTCCATTAATTCATAATAATTGTTAACCAAAATAGTGTCCACTCGTCTCCTTGAGGGCTTCAAGAAGGTGTAACACTTAGAGTTTCAAAGAGATGCAGAGAGGTGTACTTGAAGGTCAAGCCTACAATATCAGAGATTAGGTGTATCACTCACTACACACGTCAAGTGAACACTCCACCCACGTCAAGTGAACACTCCACCCACGTCAAGTGAACACTCCACCCACGTCAAGTGAACACTCCACCCACGTCAAGCGAACACCCCACCCACTTCAAGGCTTGCTCTCCGGACAGTGCATAATGAACGAGGGCGGGCCAGGGCTGGCTCTGGGCCAACCAGAGACGAGCCGAACTGGGGAGGGCCGGTAAATGCGAAAACGGCTACAGACACCCCAAGGTGTGTAGTGGCCGGGGCGCGAACCCGCGTCCTTCGGGTCCCAAGTCGGAAGCCCTGCCACTGCACCATCTTGGCCCCAAACAGTATAAACATACATTTATTATGGCATTACCTGTACATATAAACAGCAAACTTATGCTAAACACTTTGAAGAACATATCCACTCTAAAAAATAAAAAATACATTTGCATATTTATACAAATTAATCCCATTAAGCCTATGGGACTCATTTACCAGAGAGATCTGAATTTTAAACGAAGAGTAATGACAACAATGGAAAACAACAGACAATCATAAAGGATGCGTACAAATTAAAAAATAAAATTAAACAGCAAATTCATAGTACCGTATTTTCTGATGTTTAGGTCGCACCTTTTTATGGTTTTTTCAAGGCCTGCGACCTATATATGGCTTATCACTTTCGGCGAAACAAATTTTTAAATCCAGCTCATTTCACAATTACGTTCATTTATTAAGGAAAAGTTCAGCTCAGACACATATTTGCTATAATTTTTATCAAACAAATAATTGTTTTTAAGTGTTAATCTTCTTAAAAGCCTTGCTGTGTGCTCCTGTGGCAGACATTTGCAGCAGAGCTAAACGTAGGTGCGACCTATACAACGGTGCGACCTATCTAGGGATTTTTCCAATCTATACATAGTTCCCACACACGCCCCCAGTATTGCGCAATACCGGCTTCCGCACCACATCTAAAGGCGGAAAAGGCGAGCAAGATGGCGAACAAGCAGACGCGAACAACCAGAGCAAATTATACAGACAAAAACACGAGCTGCCACAGCTTTACCAAGGAACAAGAGCAAAATGGCAGTGGCCGGAGTTAAATGAGTTTGAGAAAGAAATCATGGCAGACGAATCGGACAACTAGTCACAAAGTAGTTACTCCGATATCATTAATTATTTAATTACTACGAGGAGCGCACACCGGCTTCACAGCTTTAAATCCAAAAAAGATGTGTAAACTGTCTCAATCAGATCTAACCAGCTAAAAAAAGGTTTAACTAAAATAACACACAGCCAACAAACAGTCCAGGCTGAACACGGACCAGAACCAGCACTTTGAGTGTTACCGTGTTGGAAGTTAGCATGTCGTTAGCATCTGGAGCGGAGGGTCCGTCGAGCTCAGGTCGGACGGCGTGGATCCGTCGCGGCCGCGGGGGCACGTCCCATGGGACCGACGCGTCGCCCGCACGACTTGGCTCCCGTCCTCCTTCTCCCACTGGGACGGTCTCCCCGCCGGTCCCGGGGCGAGACCGTGAGGAGGCCGTTGTCGCGTTAGCGAGATGCTAAGCTAACCACAGCATGCAAGACGGTGTTGCTAAATAATGGGGAAAAAAACAGCTCTAACACACAGACAGTTGTACTCTAACATTGTTTCACAAAATGATTTATGTAGAATATTTTGTTTACCGGCCAAAAGCACGACGTCTTCTGAGCAGATCCGAGAGAGCGATGGAGCTGCTGTGAGCTTCTCCGATGAGATAAATCCTTCACGTTTACTTTTTTTTGGATTAAGTGAAACCTGCGCGTTGCCCAAACGTCTACCCGACTGGAACACCCACTGACCCAACACGAAGTAACCATTGCAATTAATTAGAAATTAACACACAAAAAAATGTGAAAAATGAGCATCCATTAGACCGCGCTGTCCGCTGCGCTGCCTCTCGAAATGAGGGTCCACCCGGAAGTTACACGGATGTGACGTCACATGGGAACTATGTATAGGTGATAATTGGATGGTGCGAACTATACACCAGAAAATACGGTAAGCAAAGTCAACAAAAAACTTTTCTTTAATCTCTTGTGTGCGCTCTTTCTCCCATTCTTTATTCATTATATATTTTTCCCATATTTCCCCCACTTATTGGAGCTCATTTTAGCGTGGTCTTATCACTCTAAACAAAGAATAAAGAACAAATAATAGCAAGCCCAAATAAGCGACTTCACATCCAGAACAAGCCCAAGAAACCACAATACGCGACTCACCAAAATTATCAGTGACTTCTGAAAATGACAAGCCCAAAGTCGCTTATAATAGTAAATGGTAAATGGAGCTTATTTATATAGCGCTTTCCAGCCCCCTGTGAGGAGCCCCAAAGCGCTTTACAATACCAGCCATCCACCCATTCATTCACACATTCATACACCGGTAGTGGTAGCCTGCCTTGCAAGGCGCCATCCAGACCTACCGGGAGCAACTCGGGGTTAAGTGTCTTGCCCAGGGACACAACGACACATGGTGGGCGGATGCGGGATTCGAACCTCCAACCTTCCGATCAGGGGTCGACTGCCATTACCACTACACCACGCCCGGACCTGGCAACTACAGTATGGGTTTATTGTCACTTCATGCAAATACATATTGAAACAAATCAGTGTCCTCCAGGATCACAGTGCAACATGGAACATAAAGTGCAAAAACAATACAACACAGTGCAGATGCACAACAGTACAACAAATACAAACAGACCTATAATAAATGCAAAAAATACATCTAATTTAAATAAGTCATTAAGAAACAAGACTAGAGACACATGAAAAAGGGTCTGTGGGGTTTGGGATGATGCTTCAATGTGCAAAAGTCTTCAGTGGTCCCTGTTTTTTCTTTTCGCTTCCAATGGGACTTTCTTGTAATTTTAAAGTGATCTTGATTAACAGTTCTTTGTGCTGTCTGAAGATCCATCCATTATCTTTTACCCGCTTCTTCCATTTTGGGTCGAGGGTGCCCATGTCCATCGGTCACTGTGCAAGGGGTGGGGGACACCCTGGACAGGTCTCCAGTCCATCACAGGGACGTATAGAGACAAACAAACATTCACTCTCTCACTCACATCTAGGGACAATTTAGAGTTACCAATCAGTCTAACATGCAGGTTTTTGGTCTGTGTGAGGAAACTGGAGTACCTGGAGAAAATCCACGCATGGCTGTCTGAAGATATCAGATCATTTTATTTACCTAATCTTTGGTTGCTCTTTCTCATTCTCTGACCAGTACCTGGTCCATTTTAGTGGAGTTGTTGGTTTATTTACTTTTCGTTAAGTCCCTTAACTCTTGACAGGCATTAAAAGCCTTTAATCTGAATGAATGAGTCAGTTTTGTCTACATACAGCACTATTTGTTATCTCACACACAGTACCGGTAATCCAAAAAGTAAAACACAAACCAAAGCAGATTTCTGTCGTTGAAGATGTTTTGTTTCATATCCAGGGAGCGTTCTTATTTAAAGACTGGAGGAGGGTATGGAGTTCAAAGCTTTAAACTGCATGCTGTCTTGTTTATATAAATGAAATTCACATACAGGTACCGGTAATTGTCACTCCCCTCCATCCTGAGGGTTGTTGGGATGTTCTGGTCACGTGCATGAAGGTACCGGTAGTTGGAAAATGACCGTGTATCACACTTTATGCTCCGTTTTTAGTTGGCCCAGTTTATACTTAAACAACAACCTCTTACAAACATTATAGATTTTATTTTTTCTTTGATTTTTTTAGTTTGTGGTCAATATGTGTTTTTCATTTAACAAAATGTAACAATAATAGGTTAACTTACATAGTCATATAGTTAACAACACTTAGACTTGGGCGGTTGTGGCTGAGTGGTTAGAGCAGTCGTCCTCCAATGCAAGAGTTGGGGGTTTGATTCCACCAGCAGTCACATGCCGAAGTGTCCCTGGGCAAGACTGAACCCCTCATCGCCTCTGATGTGTGTCCCATCGGTGTATGAATGAGATAAAGCACTGATTATTCTTTGTAGAGCTATAATAGAGTGCTTTATGAATGAGTAAACAAGGGCACAGAAAGAGATTTGAGTATCTTGATAAGATAGAAAGGTGCTATAAGTACAGTCCATTTATCATTTAGAAGAACTTGAACACGTAAAAATTATTTACGGAGGGGTATTCTCACTTAAGAAAAACTACTACTACTAACTTCTACTTGTAGTTGCTGCATTAGTGGTGTAGTCTACATTTTTGTAGTGGGTATACTGTGCTAAGAAACCAAAGTACACTGGTTAGTACAATGTAATCGTCAATTTATTTAGATTTTTAAGCATATTGAACATTTCCAAATTTCTCTGATGCTTATATTTGAATAAATGTGCATCAAATTTTGTACAATAGTTGGCTTTGTATTAAAAACATGTTATAGAATTTATAAAACGGTATCAAAGAAAAACATGTTCAACTATTAAGTGATAAGTACAGAATTATACAATAATTTGCTGGATAAGCAAATGTAATAAACAAGTGCTGCATACAGAAAGATTGTTACAGAAGTGTTGGTAACTTCTGTTTAACGTATCAGTGACACATGCCTAATGATATGTTATGTATCATTGGGCACTTTTAAATGGATATACCAAAATTCTTAAACTTTTCTAATAGGTATACTCTGTATACCTGTGTATCATGTAGACTACACCACTGCTGCTGCTCCAGCTTCATTTTCCAACTTGATAATTTATTGAGTATGAACGACTATGACCGAAAACAGGTTTTTGTTTTAAGTGTCCAATATCGAACAGCTGATTAATGGGTACATTTATTTAGCAGCACTTAAAATTGTTTTTTTTAGTATGTTAAATTTTGATCAAGGCAAGTCCTAGGTTGATTTTAAGACACAGTCTTTAAAAATGGTGAAATAATTTATTAGTGGGCTAAAGGAGTTTAACAACTTCAGGAAATATTATTTTACAGTGTGTCAAGAACAAATCTGCTCAAGACTAATGATTAAAAAAAAATCAAACTGAAAAAGTTGAAATACCAACAGGATGAGTATTTTAAAGATTTGTTTAACTGAAAACTCCTGTTCCAGTTTCCTGCTATATCAGGGCTCTGTCTGTTTCTGCAGGTTTTTTAC
>JBBPBX010063625.1:0-20477 GCA_038048925.1 Garcialebias charrua | reverse complement strand
AAAAAAACAGAGTAAAATGCATCTAGTGCCACTGAAACATAATAAAGTTATCAGTAAATGCAACAACAATAAAATCTGCTCAAAGTTTGTTCTCAGACTCTGCGAGAATCAAACACCAAGTAAAACAGACGAGTCTTGAACAAAGATTTAGAAGTCTCAACAGTCTGAGCGCTCTTTAAATTCTCAGGTAAACTGTTGCACAGCTTTGGACCAGCAACCGCAAAAGCCCGATCACCTCTGGATTTCATTCTGGATCTGGGGACATCTAAGAGAAACTGGTTGGTAGACCGGAGTGCTCTTACAGGAGATTAGACGTTAATAAGATCACATAAATATGATGGGGCCAGACCTTGTAAGATTTTAAAAACAAGCAATAAAATCTTAAAATCAATCCGAGAGTGGACAGGGAGCCAGTGAAGGGATGCCAGGACAGGACAGGGGTTATGTGTTCATATTTTATAGTTGAAGTTAAAAGACGAGCTGCTGCGTTCTGGACAGATTGTAAACGACGATGCAAAGATGATTTGTCTAAACCAACATACAGTGAATTACAATAGTCCAAGCGAGAGGTAATAAAAGTGTGAATCACCTTTTCAAGGTCTCTGAAAGAGAGACAAGACTTCACCTTGGCAATGAGTCTTAGCTGGAAGAAACTGGATTTAACAACAGCATTTATCTGTTTGTCTAATTTAAAAGCACTGTCAAAAATAACTCCCAGATTCCTGACAATGGAGTGGCTGTATGAAGCCAAGGGGCCAAGAACATTAAGGGTGTTACATTTACCAAAGCTGATGACTTAGTTTAAAGGGAAGGTCTACCATAATTCAGGGAGTTGGGTTATGGAATGACTTGGAGACAGATGTTAAAGAAGTTAAATCAATGTTTGTATTCAAAAGAATGGTCAAGGTTAAATTGTTGAAAAATATATCTGAATGGAGGTTAATGAGAATTGTATGAGATTTGGGAAGTTAAATGAGTTGTTCATTTTGTTTTGGTATTTAAAGAAAATGTTTGTTTGAATTGTTTATTAGAGAATAAGGGGCAGATATAATAAGATTTTTTCTTCATCTGCTGCCTTTCATTTTATATTTTGTTTTTTCTTTTTCTTATTGTATATATGTTAATTGTTTTGTATTTTATTATAGAATGGATGAATGAATAAATAAACTAAATGTACTTTTCCTCTTTATAAGTCGACCGTGACACTTTTGAGCTGCTTGCTTCTCAGACAGCTCCGTTCTTGCAATCACAACTGGTCTTAAATATTTTAGACGTTTTACATCTGAAAAACTGCAACAGCTTTGCCAAAACGTCACAAACTTCCAGCTGCAGGCATCGGCCACCTAGCCCTGCTTGACCCTAGCTTTGGGAGCGTGTCCGAGAGGAGGCGCAGGAGCGAACAGATCAGCTACAGTCTCTCGGTGCACAGCAGCGTGTGTTTGTTCCCTGAAGAAGAATCGCTCCGGGCAAACAAAAAAAAAAAGGCTAGGGAGAGATCACAAATTGAGGGGGCGATAAAAACTTGGTGCTGCACTTTCAAAGGCTGTCACGTTTCGCCACCGTTTGGAAGGGGAAGTTAAGCAAATAGGAGTGCGGCGTAATGTTCCTTTAAGCTGTCATTTAAACTTCTACCTATCATCAGTCGTGGCCTTAGCGTGCGCGGGGGTACTGATGATCCAACACACAGTTGATTAACTGCGCCTCATCCAACCGTTGCTTTCTCTATTTCTGTCAGGCCTAATGGCATTAGATCAGTAATTATAAGATTATTCACAGTTCACATGGGCCTCACTGTTAACTTTTGAGATATGAGACTATTATCTTCTTCTAATCTCTTTTTCTCTGAATTACAGCGCAGATTCATATCGCCAGTTTGACGGCTCGTATGTCGTGCCCGTCCTCTACAGTAACCGGCGCCGCAGTGTGTCTGCTCAGGTTCACGGCGTTTGATCACAGACGACTTCCTCATTGGAGAGCGGCTTTGAAGGAACTTCTAAAGGGAGTTCCTACCTTCAGAAAAGGCTGCGTTTGATCAGGTTTTTGGCTTCCTGCTGTACATTTACACCAGGGTGCTAAGTAGTCCATGTCTACAAGGAATGCTAGTGACACCAACTTCTCTCGTATCCTCACATCGCTGCATATTCGATTTGTTGAGTTGCAAAGGAGAAAATTCAGTGAAAGCTGAAACCAAAAGAAGCTCTACAGAATGTCAGATTAATTCATTTTAATAATATTTCATATTAAAATGTGTAGGTTGATGGGGAAATATAATTACCGTAGTTTCCGGCCTTTAAGTCGCTCTGCCCCATAAGTCGCTTTAGTCCAATATGTCCAATAAATTGGAAAAATCCATAAATATGTTGCTTCGCCCCATAAGTCGCATCTATTATGCGTCACCGCTGACACGTCGCGTATGTTACGCGTCACCACCGACAACCCGAAATGTGGGCTGGTGTTTTGCCCTGCTGCAAATGGCAGCCACTGGAACGTGCTCGGAAGGACTTTAACAAGATTAACACGGTAAAAACAATTATTTATTTGCTGAAAATTATAGCAAAGATGTGTCTTAGCTTAATCTTTCCTTAATAAATGCACGTAATGGTCAAATCAGCTGGATTTAAAAAGTAGTTTCGCTACTTCCACGCGTAGCGAGCGGATATGCTTCATTTCTTTAAAATGTAACAATATAAACAACTGAAACAATATATTTGTTGGCTGACATTATAGTAAAAGTGTTTCTGAGCTTAACCTTTCCTTAATAAATTCACGTAATTCATTCATTCATTCATTCAACCTTTATTTATACAGGCTAGCCTCATTGAGTCACAGGGACTCATTTACAAGAGGGACCTGTCTCACTCACACCAAACAACCATCCACTCTCACACTCACACCTAGGGTCAATTTAGAGTCACCAATCAGCCTAACAAGCATGTTTTTTGGTCTGTGGGAGGAAACCGGAGTACCCGGAGGAAACCCACGCATGCACGGGGAGAACATGCAAACTCCACCCAGAAAGGCCCCGGACCGGGATTTGAACCGGCAACCTTCTCACTGAGAGGCAGCAGCTCTACCAGTTGTTCCACCGTGCTGCCAATGGTCAAGTCAGCTGGATTTAAATTGTTTCGCTTTGACATTTCCAAACGGTTGCGCGCGCTACGAAATTAAATTATAAATAAATCGAATTTTTGCTCAAACATCTCCTAAAGCTAATACATTGTAAATGTCCATCCAGTGAGTACTTTCTTTAAGTTTCATCAAAATCTGTCGTGTGGTTCATGAGCTATTTTGCTAACAAGGTAACAGTAGTTCAGACATCAAGAGAGCAGGAGGCCGTGCTGCGGCAGAGTGAGTCCGACCAGAGAAGGCTTCTGTTGCACACATGAGCTGGGAATGGTCGGTGGACCCTAGCGGCCAAAAGTGGTACTGCTCCATTTTTTTTCGTCAGAATGAATAAACTGTCATATCTCAGCCAAAAACGGGTCTAAAAATATGGGAAAACATCCATAAATATGTCACTTCGCCCCATAAGTCGCAGGACATGAAAATTAGTTTGAAAAAAACTGTGACTTATAGGCCGGAAAAACGGTAATTCTTATATAAACTAGAGACATTGGCCCTCATTCACGAACCGTTCGTACGCACAGATTAGTTCTTAAACTGTGCGTACGAGTGATTTAGGATCATTTGTGGCATTCAACAATGTTTTCGTATCCTAGGATTTTTTTCAGATACGAACAAAATTTACGAGTGGTCCGGACCTGTCGTATATTTTAGGAGCAGTCGGTCCGCTGTTATCCAGATGGATTTCCCTAACTAATAACTTCATATTTCGTTATTTAGAAAATATTTTGGGTTTAAAAAAATCACGCACCATAATTATTCTTGACAATAGGTTATTCTGTTTGAATTAGAATTATAATTTTAAGTTTAATTTGTCTGGTGTGTCGCGCAGGCTTCAGTGAGTCGTGCGCTCCCCTTGGTCATCAAAGCCGCTCCTCATATTAACACCCAGGTACATAAAATCCCCATACACCGCCGCAGAACAAGTACGAATTAAGACTGATCTTGTGCCAAACACCATCGGAGCAATTGATTATTATATCTGATTCGAAATATAACCTGCAGAATGTGGTTGCGCGCTGACCAGGAGGTGCGCGCATGACCCATTTGTGCTGCAAAACATGTTGGCACGCGTCTTGCAGCGTGGCATTTATTGTCCACCATCTCAGACTATTCCTTGACCACCTCCTGTCCGTGCTGCGGCGAGACGTTTGTTTGAAGCCATTTTCAGATCAAACCATTTATTCTTGATTTCTGATACTGTACGACCCACGGGAGACAAAACATATGCACTACAATATTAATATGAAGTTAACTGTAGTTTCGAGACATTTTAAAATGCTTCTGTTCAAAAACACATCCGACACTTGCGGGGGGTGGGGGGTAGCGGTGCGCCACGGCTCTTCTGAATAAGTGAAACTATAATGTAACACAGTACACTAAAATTAAAGATATTTGACCATCCGACACTTGCGGGGGGGTGGGGGGTAGCGGTGCGCCACAGCTCTTCTGAATAAGTGAAACTATAATGTAACACAGTACACTAAAATTAAAGATATTTGACCATCCGACACTTGCGGGGGGTGGGGGGTGGGGGGGTAGCCACAGCGCGACTGAGAGCAGATCTCCGAACGCGTGAAGTTCCTCCTTTTACTTCTTGAGTTTGAATGAATGGACACTTCCTGCTGTCAGAAGGCAGGAAACGTGGCCTTATATGGTGTTTTGAGGGGTGGGAATTATGTAAATGACCTCTCCGCGTGCACGCGCAGCTGTTTAGAACAGGTGGGATTCATCATATTTACGCAACCCATTTACACACGTTTCCTCAGGATAGAAGACTTTGTTGAATCTGACGTGGCATGTTCGTACGAACGCTTCGTACGAACAAAAGTAGGAGAAATTTAGGATAAAAATACGAACATTTTCGTGAATGAGGGCCATTGAATTTCCTGCAAAACTGCATGCAGTGTGAATGCTTTTTGTTGTAGAATTAGCAGAAAAACAGCTGAAATGAGTTAAAACATGCTGAAATGGAGCTTAAATGGAAGAACAAGCCTAAGTTAGCAGAAGACAGAACACATATCTGCTAAATTTGGTTTAAATAAGCAGAAATGGGCACAGAAAAAAAAGATGAAATTAGCAATAAAAAACTGCTGAAATAGCTTAAAAAGGCAGGAAGAAGTTTAAATTACCAGAAGAAAGTGGAGAGAGCACAATTGTGCCCAATTAGGCTTAAAGAAGCAGAAATGAGCATAAAAAGGAATTTATCTGGGGGGAAAAGGCAGACGTTTGTCAAAAAACAACTGAATAGTAGCTAAAAAGGCAGAAAGAAGCTTAAATTACCAGGAAGAAGCAGAGAGAGCACATTTTTGCTGAATTAGGCTGAAAAGGTAGAAATAAGTGCCAAAAACTGAAAATGCTGAAATTAACATAAAACAGCTAAATAGTAGCTGGAATAGAAGAAAAAGCTTTAACTTTTAGAAATAAGCTGAAAGGAGCATAAGCTGAAATTAGCAGAAAGAAGATTGAAGAAGCACAAAAATGTAGTTAGTAACAATTTGCAAGGAGCACAAAACAGCTGAAAGTAGCTGAAAAAAGTTTAAATTTGCACAAAAAAGATGGAGCAGAAAATGCTAAATAGCGCAAAAAGCTAAAGTTTAATGAATACCAAAAGTCAAAGCAGGATTGTCCTGAACGAGCTGAACGTTTTGACAAATGATTAGATGAAATAGCACAAAAATTGTGGAACTGGATATAGCCTACGCCAAAAAACATACGGAAGAAAATTGGATCTATGCTAATGCTTCATAAACATTCACACAATAAAAGACCCAGCATTCCTTGAAGCATTGCCCATGTTTCTCAGCGTCTTTCAAACCTTTTAAGATGCACAGTCAGCGTGCATTAAGGATTACTGTCAGCTACTACACACCAAATTGTAGGTCAATATCTGTACAACTGACAGCCATTTTCATTTTTCAAAGATCTGTTGGTTAGCATCTTGAATCAGTTCGACTCCAAATGTAGGTGCATGTTCAATGATTGCTTTCTGTAAGTTTTATTAGAATATGTTCAGTGGTTCATAAAATGTTTGAACAGCCAACACACACACACACACACACACTCACTCACACACATGGGCTAAAACATTGTCGTCCACCTTTGTGCGTTGGCAGCGGGCAATCATTTCAAACATTTGTTCTCAAGATACATGTATTTTCTCATATTCAGTTTTGATTGTTCTGCAACATAAGACAATTTTTTAGGCAAAAAAAAAAAGTTGTTTCCTTATACCATTTAAAATTCAACAAAATAAATAAAAAGTTTGTATTGGAGGAACATTTTTTAGAGACCCATACACAGGTGAATCCACACGTGCAACATAAAATGTGAGTTCAGAGGTCAGGGTCACCTCTTCACTGGATCTCCTCTACAGGCTCAGAGGAGCAACGGAGCCCCCAGCTGTAATTAAGAACACTGAGGAGCAGTCGCAGCGGGGAGCTCCCCGAGGCACAGCCTGCACCAGAGGCAACAAGGAGGACGACTTGAAGATGGAAGCTGCAGCTGAGAGAAGCCTGAAGGTTAGAAGAGGTGCGGCAGGCTGAGGTCTCCACCTTGTCAAGCCTGGGTGAGCAAACGTCGTTCGACAACTTCAGTCCTCAGCCGAGCCTGATTTCAGCTGCTTTTTGGAACGATTAAAGCGACTTGTGTCTGTTGTACGTCCATAAACATGAAGCTTTTCAACCAGCGTTGTCTGTATTTATCACAGATGATGAATTTCATGACCAAAAAAATAAAAAAAATATCTGCCGCTTTAGGAGAAAGTAGAGCTGCCACCGATAACTGACGTTAGATGTGAATAAATTAAATATAACAATGCTTTATAACTACTGAACTAAAATTGTGTAGGTATTAGCTGGTAGCTATTTACTACATATACTCATACAGATAAAAAGAGACAAAGTTAACAAAGTTAAGTCAGGACTTAACTTTTTGGACTTTTTACTTGGATTATTGCGCATGAACGTTGATGTTTTGAACCACATGGCTATGGCTGCCTCAGAGAAGTCAACGGGGGAGAGGGTGGGCCCAACAAACCATCTTATCACCAGCAAACTGATTGGACCACTATGAGTGTGTGCTACTTTTAGGACTGAGTTTGCTGTGGCTCATCGGACTGATAAAGTCCTTTGGATGAAGGATGAAATGTTTCAGCAAAAAGAAACTATCCAGAGGAGCTTAACTTTGATGAACATCCATCCATTATCTTTTACCCGCTTCTTCCATTTTGGGTCACGGGGGTCGCCGGTGCTCATGTCCAGCAATCACTTTGCGAGGTAAATGGAGCTTATTTATATGGCACTTTCCAGCCCCCTATGAGGGGCCCCAAAGCGCTTTACAATACCAACCATCCACCCATTCATACACACATTCATACACCGGTAGCGGTGGTCTGCCATGCAAGGCGCTGCCAGTCCTACCGGGTGCACCTCTGGGTTAAGTGTCTTGCCCAGGGACACAACGACACATGGTGTGGGGAACTGGGATTCGAACCTCCAACCTTCCGATCGGAGGATGACTGCCATTACCACTACGCCAAGGCCGCCCCAGCTGATAGCACGGAGGTGCGGGGTACACCCTGGACGGGTCGCAAGTCCATCACAGGGCCACATGGAGACAAACCATTCATGCTCTCACTCACACCTAGGAACAATTTAGAGTTATCTCTAAATTGTAATTTAGAGTTGTGCATGTTATGCAGTTATGCATGTTTCTGTCTGTGGGAGGAAACCGGAGAACCTGGAGAAAACCCACACATGCATAGAGAGAACATGCAAACTCCACCCAGAAAGGCCTCTGGACTGGGATTTGAACCGAGGACCTGCTCGCTGAGAGGCAGTAGCTCTACCAGTTGCGCCACCGTGCTGCCCCTTTGTTGAATATAAATAAAAATCAAAGAAATACATTTGAAAAAATTGAGATAGAAATAAAAAAGATTTAGAATTGCAGGTAAAAAAAAAAGTGAATGGAAAAACAGAGATCATCATAGAAGTACAGTGATATAGAACTGGAATAATAGAAAGAGGAACGGGTAGTTTATATTTGACCGATGTAAATAAAAATGGGTGTGTCTGCATTGTGGAATTATTCGAGGTTTATAAAACTTCTTAAATAATACTGCAAATAGTACTGTGCAGTACTTATGTTGGGGCTGTTGTTTAGAATGCCATATTGTTTTGCATTATTGGAGTTTGGCATATATCTTGGTGTATGTCTTGGATCCCTGTATACGGTTTCTTTTTATACTTTATATTTTTGCTATTTTGGGTGTAACTGGGATCTTGAATACACAATTTAGTTACACCTCATGTACCACATGTGATGCCAATGCCAATAAAGGACCTTGAACTAAATATTTTATCGTCTACCCTAGAGTAGATGATAAAAACCCTTAGCATTTACAAATCCTCCACAGGTTTTGAAGACAAGGGCTTGAGTGGAAATGACAATAATAATAATAATAATGAATTCAATTTATAACGCGCTTTTCATTAGTGAAAATCTCAAAGCGCTACACACATTGAATGCTACACACATTCATGCACCAGTAGCGGCAAACTACCATGCAAGGTGCTTTCCAGTCCTACCGGGAGCAACTCGGGGTTAAGTGTCTTG
This sequence comes from Garcialebias charrua, assembly GCA_038048925.1. Lineage (NCBI taxonomy): Eukaryota > Metazoa > Chordata > Actinopteri > Cyprinodontiformes > Rivulidae > Garcialebias > Garcialebias charrua. Next base: position 11,738 of record JBBPBX010063625.1, on the reverse strand, counting down.
CCCAAGGACACAACGACACATGGTGTGTGAAACCGGGATTCGAACCGCCAACCTTCCGATCGGGGGACGACTGCCATTACCACTACGCCACGGCCGCCCAATGATGCCTCAGTCTGTCTGATGGACGGGTGGATCCGAGCCAATGTCCAGGGTGGGTTGGATTTTTGATTATATCGTTCGTAGGGTCCGTAGGCGTGCTGAGTGGATGTCCTCGAGCTCAGGAAGAGGAGATCAGATAATCCACTGAGCAGCTTGTCTGCAGCTGGAACTTGCAGCGCAGCAACGTCAATGACCCTGTCAGCAAAATATCTCAACCAGTGGACAGATTTTAATGAAACTCAAAGCATTCAACAGGTGTTCATCAACAACTCTTTGCTTTTGGAAATCAACATAAGTCAACTAATTGACCGAGCCAACCAACCCAAACATAGTTAGTCAAATTTACAAATGACTGAAAGATTATGTAACAATAGCTGAGGCCCTGTACACATGTAGCCTGGGTTTGAAAAACGAATATCTGCGGAAAAAAAATATTTCCGTACGTACATGTTCAGATATTTAAAATGTTCGTCTACATGTGCCTGTTTATTTTCACCACAGAGCGTTGTAAAGAATATGCCGAACCCATAGGTGGCAGTGTAGTGCCGTCACAACCATTCAAAGCAACCACAACTTCCTGTTATTATTATTTTTTTCCCGTTCGTTTGTGTGGACAGACCACGAGGTTGAACTACTATTAAATATTGTGTTGGAGTACAAAGTTAATAAAACACAGGAAAATGTCGACTGGGAATCATGTCAGAGCAGGTATTTTGTCATTTTAGCGCTTTTTTTTTTAGCATTATGTGACGTCAGCGCTGCACCAGGTGTCACAGAAATACGCAGATCTCCGGTTCTGAAAGTCCACATGCAGACTCGAAAGAGGAGAATTCTCAAATCTCCACTTTGGTCGAAGTTTTTTTTATTATTTGTTTATAGTTACATCAACCGGAGTTCACGTGTGGATGAAAGGCCAAACCGCATGATAAACTATTAGTTTTTACTGATATCCGGCTACGTGTGTACAGGGCCTGAGAGTCATACACATCACCTACTTACTACAAGGGCTACTCGAAGACATCACACGCAATCTAAATCATTAGGTTTCACTATCCAGCTACAACTGGACTTCTTTTTTTGTAAATCAAGTATTAGTTTAAAACTCTGCATAGAAGAAATGCCAGTTCTTCCATTTGAACATGCAGTTATTGGGACTTGTACTGATGTTTCTTCATTAACAGCCAAAAAACCTATAGGAAAAAAAATACCATTTTATTGTTTCATTCATTCAACCTTTATTTAAACAGGCTAGCCTCGTTGAGCCACGGGGACTCATTTACAAGAGGGACCTGTCTCACTCACACCCAGGGTCAATTTAGAGTTACCAATCAGCCTAACATGCATGTTTTTGGACTGTGGGAGGAAACCGGAGTACCCGGAGAAAACCCACGCATGCACGGAGAGAACATGCAAACTCCACCCAGAAAGGCCCCCGGACCGGGATTTAAACCGGTGACCTGCTCGCTGAGAGGCAGCAGCTCTACCAGTTGTGCCACTGTGCTGCCCAAGACATGACAATACATTATTTAAACCTTTTTTTTTCTTCCAAAACTATCAACTGTCATTTGTGGACATAAACCAATAAAAAGGGATGGGCAAACATTGTAAAACACATGTATTAAAATAATAAACATGTCCCTGCAGACAAGCTGACGTGTCTCATCTGTACAGTGAGATGGAGCAATTAGGCAAATTGCATTAACAAAAGGGTTGGAGGGCCATTTTGCTAATGGTGCAACTTACAACCTCTGGGCAGACACGGGACTGATTCACATGTAATTTATGGCGCCACGTCACAGCCCATGGTGTAACAGGATCATTGTGTTGTTTAACTGTGTTACAAGGAGGCAGATATACAGTACATACTTCACATAAGCAGATGGGCAGCTTCCTTGTCAAGATTTGGTGGCGCCTGCAGAGATCTAAACAAAAAAATGTGGAAGCAGAGAGCCAATGTATCCTTGTACGTCAATTGTACCTTGAAGTCAACACTCTAAATGGACGCAACTCTGTGAGGTTAAGACAGATCTGTGAGGAGAAGATGAATCTAAAAGAAGGGAGAAGGTAAATCTTTAACAGCTCAATCGGCTTCAAGCACATGTAGGATGACAGCCCCGGTTTGTCTAAGGGGCTCGGCTTAATTAGCCTGTGCTTTATTGTTAATGAACTTCATGCAGTTGTTTGCTTGTATAATCAAGGCAAAGGAGCAGAACTGCTTGCTAAGGTGCCAAAAATAAGCTGACAAAGGCACTGGGGCCCTCCTCAATTGCACCCCCTTCCCTTCTCTACCCCCATCTCACCCGCTCTCAAATGGAAAAGCCAACTGTCTGCTTCATAAAACTCGCTTAGCAAGACACTGAGACAAAATGGACTGTAAAGTTCGTTAGATGGAAATATTAAAAAAGAATTAAGCTAATGGAGATAAAATTAAAAGAAATGAGGCAACAAACACACCCGCACCAAAAATGGCACTGCCATGACAGCTAGGATTTCTAATGACTGACTACATTTGGGCAGGAGGGGAAAAAAAATTAAATGGCATCTCGCGCTTAAATTTTTTTGAGGAGTAATGATCCGAGAATGCTGCTCACTCCTGGTACTCGTGGGGTGGAGGAGGGAGGTGAGGAATCTGGAGATAACAAAGGAACAGGTTCTGCAGAGAGGGTTAGGTATTTTCAGAGAATTTCCAAGGAAATAACGTATCAGCTGAGTTAATAATGCTGATAAAATATATGTACGGTACAGCATTTTTTCTTATGAAGTGGGTAAGGTGGGTGTTTAATACAACAGCAAATGTGTGTAAAAGTATCAGACATTGTCAAAGAAACCCTTAAAAGAAAAACAATGTCAATACTGTATCCGTTTTAAAGATAAAGATTTGATGAGTCAGCAGAAACTTCAAAATAATATTCCAATGAATATGACCTTATCAGAGTTTGCCATTTAGATTTGATCATGAATAATGAGGCTCTGAATAAGCTGAACAACAAGGAGAATGTAAACTGAGAATGAAATGGTAACAAGAACTCATCCTTGTGGTACACCCCAGGTCAGCCAAGTCTTTGAAAACATAACTTAGATTGATGGGAAAAGTTATGACAGCTTACCTTCACAGTAAAACACCAGCTCGTGTTAATAAGGGGGAAATTCGAAGCTACAGCCCTCTTTGTACAAGCTGTTTTTTTTTCTGTTCATTTGTCAATACCTTGTCAGTTGTCACAATAAAAAAAAATCAAAGAAAAGGAGTCACTAGATGTACATCTACAACTGATGGACACTTGGAGTCAGTTAAACCAAAATAGCTGCAAAAAGCTAATCTACTTATGTTAACACAAAGCGGCTACAGTAGCCGTGTTTCCATCAAGGTTTCTAGGTGCGCATTTTGAAGTATCGCAGCAGAAAAGCTTAATGGAAACGGCAAAATACGAAGTTACTTCCTGAAATTCGCCAAAAAGTTTATACGCTCGCTTGAGGTGGTTTTTGGGAGCTGCGAAACCGAGCAGCTGCGCAAAACGACAGATGGAAACACATTTGCCGACTCGTGCTGCCGTAGCGCACATTCACGTCACGTGACTGATCAGCTGTTTCCGCTCCGAACAACATGTAACTCGCTAAAACTAGTTGGCATGACAGAATAAATACAACTCGCCCGACAGCAGCACGTACCTGAAATATTCTCCCCATTTTGACGAGATGTGTGACCGGGTTCTGTTTTCAACCGCTACTTCCTGTTTACTCTCTGGTCTACTGTAGACATGCGCAGTGCTGACGTCTGACGTAATGACGCTGACGTCTGACGTAATGACGCTGTGCGCGGCTTGGAAAAAGCGCTTCAAGCCAGTAGATGGAAACACTTCTGCTCTGCATTAATTTGTATTTACATATTTGCGAGGTAGCTCAAAATTCGAAATGAAAATGGATGGAAACAGGGCTAGTATCTTCATCTAAATAAAATGTATTGAGGAAGTTTGTGTGATAGTATACTCATCCACCCGTTCGCTGCGGTCACAGAACAGTAATCTCCTTCACATTCCGAGAACCAAATTAAGGACCATGGGAGACCGGGCTTTCAGTGTGGCTGCCCCCCGCCTGTGGAACTCTCTTCCTGACTGCCTGAGAGCCCCACAGTCTGTGGTTGACTTTAAGAGCGGCTTGAAGACCTTTCTTTTCAACCGAGCATACTCTACCTCCTCATGATTCTACTTTTGATCTTAGCTGATACTGTTATTGATTTTAATTGTTTATTTATTTAATTGTTTTATTATTTGTTTTATTGACATTTAATTATGTTGCACCTTGTAGCACTTTGAGATTTTCATTAATGAAAAGTGCGTTATAAATTGAATTCATTATTATTATTATTATAGTAGCTGAGCTTTCACAAATGCATTGAGCTCTTACACAGGTCACGCCATGTGGTTGTAACAGCCATTTTGAAATAAAACTCTTATAAAAGGTGGCAGGTGATATACACTTATTTAAGAAATGCTGAGTTCAACTTTGTGACCTGTGATTTAAAGGCTTAAATCGGGGGTCCCCAAGCACCAAGTTATGGACCAGTACCAGGCCGTGGATTATTGAGAACTGGGCTGCATAGAAAGACCCGAAAAAAGTTTTTATTGTATTTTATTTCATTTAGTCTGTATGGTGTTTTATTTTGAAAATCAATCACTCCTGTCCTTGCTATTCTATTGCTTGCTCAACTCATTTGCAGTTTTTTGTTTTTCCCCTGTTCCCCTGTGAGCTCTCAAACAAACTTTAGCAAAAGTAAGTAAAAAACAAACGTCGCTGGAGAGCTTCTTTGAAAAAGGTAACCGGCCTGATGAGACTGCAGAATGCTCCTCAACTGCCACAAAAATAAAAGCTGTATTTAAAAGAAAGCACCAAGAGTCTTATGCCGGGTCCCCACCTAAATTGTCAGAACGCTCCTGCCGCTCCTGCCGCCCCCTTTTGGCTGCTTGTCACTGATGCCGGGCACCCACTGGGACGCGTCTGATGACGCGCACTGGGGGGAGGCAGAGGGTCATCAGTTGTTGTGTTTTCATGCTGCTGGCAGATAAAATCAGCACTACGTGACCCCCGCTCCTACTGGAGTGGGTTTTCTACGAGCGGAACTGCATCTCAGACAGTCTTTGTTGAGATTAAAACGTTTTTTTTTTATGTTTGGGGTGATCGTACGCTGAGCGGACAGCAGCAACTGTTTAAAACGCCACGTTTCTTACCGGAGTTTGGTTCCAATTCATGGAGGCACGATCGGGTAAGTTTAAAAAGTCCAAAAAAAACCCATTGTCGTTGTGTAATCACATAGCAGAGGCTCTCCCGACTGTTTGCTGGATACGTCGAGCCACCAGAGATTGAATTTTATGACGTTGGCGGCTCGACATAGCTCGACGCGTAGGTTGCTTTCGGACGCGCGCGTGCGTGGAAAGGAACTGCCGCGTGCCGCCGCGCAGCTTCAATCACTCAAAACGCGCCATTTCACGGTTCGCCATGCCTCGACGTGTCTCCACATAGACTTTGAATGTAAACTGGCCGCTTCAGCCGCCCGACAAGGGTCCGGTGGGTACCAGGCATTGCAGGTTCATCACATCAGCCAGGTGAGTCACACAGTCTGAGTGTTCCACTTGAAGTCCTGAAAACTTTTAAACTGCTACACCACATAGACACTGGCCCCCCTTAAAAAAGGTCTTGAGAGGTTTTTTAAAGGAAAAAAATGTGAATGTAAAGACCAGAAACTTTTATTGAAATTAAAGTTCAATTAGGGGTGGCCGAGATGGGGTAGAAGCAGGGCAGCTGACTCAGGACCCAAAAGTCCCAGGTTCAATCCCCAGTCACTGCACATATCATGGTGTTTCTGAGCAGGACACCCTATCCCCAACTGCTTCCCGGGCACTTTCAATAGCTGCCCACTGCTCCACTTGGGTGTGGATGGGTTAAATGCAAAGAGCCAATTTAGCCTTTGTATAATAACATCCATCCATCCATCCATCCATTTTCTTCCGCTTATCCGGGGTCGGGTGCGGGGGTAGCAGCCTAAGTAGGGAGGCCCAGACTTCCCTCTCCCCAGCCACATGGAGCAGCTCCTCTGGGGGAATCCCAAGGCGTTCCCAGGCCAGCCGAGAAACATAGTCCCTCCAGCGTGTCCTGGGTCTTCCTCTGGGTCTCCTCCCGGTGGGACATGCCCGGAACACCTCACCAGGGAGGCGTCCAGGAGGCATCCTAACCAGATGCCCGAGCCACCTCAACTGGCTCCTCTCGATGTGGAGAAGCAGCGGCTCTACTCCGAGTCCCTCCCGGATGACTGAGCTTCTCACCCTATCTCTAAGGGAGAGTCCAGACACCCTGCGGAGAAAACTCATTTCAGCCGCTTGTATCCGAGATCTTGTTCTTTCGGTCACAACCCAAAGCTCATGACCATAGATGAGGGTGGGAACGTAGATCGATCGGTAAATTGAGAGCTTTGCCTTTTGACTCAGCTCTCTCTTCACCACGACAGACCGGTACAGCGCCCGCTTCACTGCGGATGCTGCACCTATCCGCCTATCGATCTCACGCTCCAGTTTTCCCTCATTCGTGAACAAGACCCCGAGATACTTAAACTCCTCCACTTGGGGCAGGACCTCCTCCCCGACCCGGAGAGGGCATGCTACCCTTTTCCGGCTCAAGACCATGGCCTCGGATTTGGAGGAACTGATCCTCATCCCGGCCGCATCACACTCGGCTGCAAACCGCTCCAGCGAAAGCTGTAGATCACGATCTGATGAAGCCAATAGGACCACATCATCTGCAAAAAACAGAGAAGCGATTCTAAGGCCACCAAAACGGATCCTCTCAACACCTTGGTTGCGCCTAGAAATTCTGTCCATAAAAGTTATGAACAGAATCGGTGACAAAGGGCAACCTTGGCGGAGTCCAACTCTCACTGGAAACGAGCCTGACTTACTGCCGGCAATGCGGACCAAGCTCTGACACCGGTCGTACAGGGACCTAACAGCCCATATCAATGGGCCTGGTACCCCATACTCCCGGAGTACCCCCCACAGAACCCCCCGAGGGACGCGGTCGAATGCCTTCTCCAAGTCCACAAAGCACATGTAAACTGGTTGGGCAAACTCCCACGCACCCTCCAGGACCCTGCTGAGGGTGTAGAGCTGGTCCAGTGTTCCACGACCAGCACGAAAACCACACTGCTCCTCCTGAATCCGAGGTTCGACTATCCGACGGACCCTCCTCTCCAGAACCCCTGAATAGACCTTACCAGGGAGGCTTAAGAGTGTGATCCCCCTATAGTTGGAACACACCCTACGGTCCCCCTTTTTGAATAGGGGAACCACCACCCCAGTCTGCCAATCCAAGGGAACTGCCCCCGATGTCCACGCGATATTGCAGAGTCGCGTAAGCCAACACAACCCCACAACATCCAGAGCCCTAAGGAACTCAGGACGAATCTCATCCACCCCCGGAGCCTTGCCACCGCGGAGCTTTTTAACCACCTCGGTGACCTCAGCACCAGAGATTGGAGAGCCCGACCCAAAGTCCCCAGGCTCTGCTTCCTCAGTGGAAGACGTGCCAGTAGGATTGAGGAGGTCTTCAAAGTATTCTGCCCATCGACTCACAACATCCCGAGTTGAGGTCCAACAGCACGCCATCCCCACCATAAATGGTGTTGGTCGCGTACCGCGTTCCCCCCCTGAGACGCCGGATGGTGGACCAGAATCGCCTTGAAGCCGTACGGAAGTCATTCTCCATGGCCTCTCTGAACTCCTCCCACGCCCGAGTTTTTGCCTCAGCAACCATCCGAGCCACATGCCGCTTGGACTGTCGGTACCTATCTGCTGCTTCCGGGGTCCCACAGGCCAAAAAGGCCCAATAGGACTCCTTCTTCAGCTTGACAGCATCCCTCACCGCCGGTGTCCACCACCGGGTTCGAGGGTTGCCACCACGACAGGCACCAACAACCTTGCGGCCACAACTCTGATAAGCTGCCTCGACAATAGAGGCGCGGAACATGGCCCACTCGGACTCAATGTCCCCCGCCTCCCTCGGAACGTGTTCAAAGCTCTCCCGGAGGTGGGAGTTAAAGCTCCGTCTTACGGGAGACTCTGCCAGACGTTCCCAGCAGACCCTCACAATACGTTTGGGTCTGCCAGGTCTGACCGGCATCCTCCCCCACCATCGGAGCCAACTCACCACCAGGTAGTGGTCAGTTGACAGCTCCGCCCCTCTCTTCACCCGAGTGTCCAAGACATGCGGCCGCAGATCAGATGAGACGACAACAAAGTCGATCATCGAACTGCGACCTAGGGTGTCCTGGTGCCAAGAGCACATATGTACACCCTTATGCCTGAACATGGTGTTCGTTATGGACAATCCATGACGAGCACAGAAGTCCAATAACAGAACACCACTCTGGTTCAGATCAGGGGGGCCGTTCCTCCCAACCACACCCCTCCAGGTCTCACTGTCATTGCCCACGTGAGCGTTGAAGTCCCCCAGTAGAACAAGGGAGTCCCCAGGAGGTGCACTCTCCAATACCCCCTCCAAGGAATCCAAAAAGGGTGGGTAATCTGCGCTGCCGTTTGGCGCATAGGCACAAACAACAGTCAGAGCCCGTCCCCCCACACGTAGGCGATGGTAACATACAATGGTGACAATACATACACATTATTATTATTATTGAAGGCTTTCACTTAAGTGTGTCTTCTGCTCTGAGATCATAGTGGCTAGGAAGTTAGGAATGTGGTGCAATTGAGCGTTGATAGGAAGTTATATTAAATAAATCACATAATATTAATGTAAATTACATACATACGTTTGTTTGTTTGTTTGTTTGTTTGTTTGTTTATTCATTCATTTCATTTCAATGGAATTAATGGAACAAATAACTACTGCTGTTGATCAAAAACAATATTGTGTCAGTATTTTTGTTGATTTAAAAAAAGCATTCGATACTATTGATCACACCATTCTCCTTGAAAAACTGAACAAATATGGTATTAGAGGACCAGCATTACAGTGGGTATCTAGCTATTTGAAAGATAGGAAACAATTTGTACAAATAAATGATGTAAGATCTGACCTCTGTAATATCACATGTGGAGTTCCCCAGGGCTCTGTGCTTGGACCAAAGCTATTTATTTTATATGTGAATGACTTGGTAAATGTGTCAGGACTCCTTAAATGTATACTTTTTGCTGATGATACCACATTTTTCTGTTTAGGTGAAGATATAGAACAAATGTTGGAATTGATAAAGACAGAATTTACCAAAATACAAACTTGGTTTAAAATCAATAAATTATCATTAAATCTAGAAAAAACTAATTACATGATATTCAGTAATAAAAAGAAAACTGTTGATGTTCCACTCAAAATTGAGGGTGTTGAGATTTGTAGAGTGAGTGAGGTGAAGTTTTTGGGTGTTATTATTGATGACAAACTGACATGGAAACAACACATAAATTCTGTAAGAATAAAAATAGCTAAATCGATTGCAGTACTATACAAGGTCAGAGACCTATTGAATGATAAAGCTCTGTATTTGTTGTATAACACAATCATTGTTCCACACTTAATCTATTGTATTGATGTTTGGGGGAAAGCGTGTAAAACAATCACAAAGCCTATTTTTGTATTACAGAAAAGAGCTGTAAGAATTATCACTAGAAAACATTACTGTCATCCATCCAGTACATTATTTTATCAACTGAAATTATTGAAGTTCCATGATTTGGTTGATTATAATATTTTATCAATTATGTATAGGGCTCAGAATAACGAATTACCTTTAAATATCCAAATGAATTTTGTTAAAAGACAAAGTTGTTATAATCTTAAGGGGACAGAGATGTTTGTAAAACCACAATTCAGAACTAGTTTGAAGGGACGTTCTACCTCAATCCAGGGAATTAGATTATGGAATGGCTTGGAGAATGTAGTTAAAAATGCCAAGTCACTGTTTACATTTAAGAAAATGATCAAAAGGAATTTGTTGAAAAAATATATATGAATTAGCATAATGTGTATTGTATCAATTATTAGTTATGTATTAGTATTAGTATTAGAAAATTAGAAAGAGTTAGTCATTTTGTACTGCTGGTGAAAGATTATTATTGTTTAATCTGATTGTTTGAAAAAAGGGGCAGATATAATAAGATTTATTCTTCTTTCTGCTACCTTTCATTTTTTTACATTGTACGTATCATTAATGGGATTGTCTTGTATTGTGTTTCTTTTGTAAAAAAAAAAGAACAAATTTAATAAACATCTAAACATCAATTAAAACAAGACATATTCAAAACAATAAAATAAACTATAAAATGAAAGGCAGCAGAAGAAGAATAAATTCTTATCATTTCTGCCCCTTCTTAACTATATCAAATCAAAACAATCAATTCAAAAAATACATAATACAATAAACCACAAAATTATCACAATTTTTCAATATAATTTCTAAATATCAGCAAAACTTATATATATCTCATCAGCAAAACATTCTTTATCTTTTTTTGAATACAACTAATGATTTCTCCTTTTTTACATCATCGTCCAAACTATTCCATAAACTAATTCCCTTCATTAACGTAGACCTACCCTTTAAACTTGTTCTATACCTCTTCTTTACAAAAATATCTGTTCCCTTTAAATTATAACAACTATTTCTTTTAACAAAATTCACTTGTATGTTTGACGGTAAATTTTGATTCTGAGCCCTCTACATCGGCAATAGAACATTGTAATCCACCAAATCAAAAAACGTATTTTCAGTTGATAAAACAAAATACTTGAAGGATGACGATAATGCTTTCTTGAGATCACTCTTATTACTCTTTTTTGTAAAATCAGAGTCAGAGAGTCTTTATTGTCATTTGCACCGCATGTGGTACATGAGATTAAAACGAGATTATGTACACGAGGTCCCAGTTACATCCAACAACAAATGCAAGAGAAAAACAGTAATAACATCTAGAATTAACTAAGAAAAACATCAACTAGTAATACACTAAGCCCTAATATAGTGGAAAAACATCATTATAAACAGCAGCACGAACATGAGTCTGTATGAGCAGATGGTCACAGATGAACACAGCAACAAGAAAACAGATCAGCATCAGCATGATGTGATATTTTGCAGTGTTTATTTTTATTTTATTTTTATTTATTCATTCATGAGTCTAACAGCCTCAGGGTAGAAGCTGTTCCTCAGTCTAGTGGTTCTACATTTGATGCTCCTCAACCTCCGTCCTGAGGGGAGTGGGGCAAAGAGTGAGTGTGCTGGGTGAGTGAGGTCTTTCATGATGCAGGTGGCTCTTTTCCTGCATCTGGAGGTGTAAATGTCTGTGATGGTGGGGAGACTGACTCCAACATCTTCTGTGCAGCCTTCACCACTCTCTGCAGAGCTTTCCTCTCTGCAACTGTGCAGCCTCCATGCCACACGTTGATGCTGGAGCACAGGATGCTCTCCACTGCACACCTGTAGAAGGAGGTGAGGACTGGGCTGCTCAGACCAGCTCGTCTCAGCCGTCTGAGGAAGTAGAGTCTCTGATGACCTTTCTTGATCAGGCTGGTGGTGTTGTTGCTCCAGCTGAGGTTATCATTCATGTGTACACCCAAGTATTTGTAGCTGGAGACCACTTCCA
>JBBPBX010063624.1:0-10454 GCA_038048925.1 Garcialebias charrua | reverse complement strand
AAACTGATCCTGGAAAGTGGAGGAGGAGTAGCTAATGATAGATAGATGGCGGATAATAATATAATTCGACAACCGCACCAGCCACCTCAAACATTTGGGTAGACTAAACCTTTAAAGTGTCTGTGACATGATTTTTGAACTTTGCATAAAATGGCACACAATATATATCTTGTATCATTCAACTATGTTCGTTGTTGCAAACAAAATGATAAATTAATGAAAATTTGTTTCAAAGTGAGTCTAAAATTTGCGCTATGTTTCTTAACGGGACATCCGGGTACTTCACAATGCAATTTCTGTGACGTAGGTGCAGGAATGTCAGTCAGTCTGTGTCTGCTAGGATAACGCATATGTCTGCAAGTTCGCCTTCTTTTTTTTTTTACAACTTGAAAAATGTTGTTACGTTGTGTCACATTTGGGTGTTCTAATATCATCAGTGAACAAGTGAGCCTTTTCACTTTCCCAAAAGATGAAAAACTTCGTCAAGACTGGACAAAACAAACAAAGCTGTCCCCCTCGGAGCCCCCCTCGCTCCACCCGAATGGTAAGGCAGAACCTGCTGTTTCTTGTTCAACCCCCTGAACTAACTTCGGCTTCCCAAACTGAAGACAAATCGCTCAAATCTAAACTTAGATTGCTAAATTAATTGGTTTCTATATTGTGCGCCATTGTTATTTAAAAGGGGCGTTCTAGGAGACATTCCTAGTCTACGTCACAGAAATCACATTGTGAAGTAACTGGATGTCCCGTGAAGAACACAGCGCAAATTTTAAACTCCTTTTGAAACAAATTTTCATGAATTTATCATTTTGTTTGCAACAACGAACATAGTTGAATGATACAAGATATATATTTTGTGCCATTTTATGCAAAGTTCAAAAATCATGTCACAGACTCTTTAAGCAATATAAAAACAAGAAAGCATAGCTTTTTCAATTGATTGGGTTGGCTGGTTTACACACACACACACACACACACGCGTGCGCGCGCACACGCACACCCATACACATATTGTAGTGGCATTCGTATAGTTTGACATGGCAACACATTTTTAGAAAGGAACATTTCTTACTCTTGCATACAACTACACAACAAAAAGGAAGTCATTACCTCACTTTTTTCAAGTTTATGTGTTTACAGCATGCACAGACGCAGAGTATTTCCAATTCCAATTTTCTCTGCTATGGGGAGACATATTTATAAACACTGATCTTATAGACAAATATTTTTTTTAATTTATTTTATTGCTGGATAAAACATCCCTCTTCGTGGCTTCATACTTTTATGTTTGAAAGAGCCCATTTCAGCAAATTAAATCTTACTAAGTAATAAGTAAAAAATAAAAGAACATCCTGAAACTAAGTGTATAAAAATCAGATTTATTTTTAAATGCCATAAATATTTTGTATTCCTGTCATTCTTGATTGGATTTGATGCTCGTTGCAGTTTACATCTCTGTAGCTCTTCATGTGCTCTAACAAATCAACCATCCTTGATTTTCAATTAATCTTATCACGTTTGCTGCCACAGTGACAACATGAAAATAAATTTGCACTCTGAATGGTTGTAACCTCAGTGCAGAACGAGCAAAGTCAAAAAGAGTTCTTCCTTCCCCCAGTTGTGTGGTGATAACTCCTGTGATCAATGAAGGATTCAGATGGATTGATACATTTACAGCCCTTATGCAGTGTAAGGCCCGGCCCGGCTTGAACTGGCCTGACCTGGGTTCCACCTCAGGATTTGTGTTGGCCCAGTTCCAACTAAATTTTTGAAAGACCGGGACTAGGCGGACTGTAGCCGTTTTCGCACTGCACAGCGCTCAACGGCCCGGCCCGCCCCGCCTTCTAACCCGGGTTCGTCATGTTCGCATTTGCCTTTTCCGCCCGGCGTCAGCCCTCGTTTTGGAACCCCACCGACGCAGGTTCTGATCGGGCCGAGCTCCCGGACCCGGTTTGACGTCATGTACTGTACTGCTCACATTTGATTTGTTGTTTGCAGCAGGGGCCGGACTGCTGCTTGTTGAGTCATCAACTCGTTCTAACAACAACCTCAGCGCAAGCTGAATTTCATTAAAATTTAACTACAGAAACGACAAAAAAATATTTGTTAGCTGAATATATATATGTTAGTGTTACTGAGTTTAATTTCTGTTAATAACTGATTACAAATCAGCGTACTTTATATGAGCGTAGCCAGGCTTTTCTAAGGGGCAATTCCTTAAAAGCAAAACTGGAACTACACAATGCAACATACCTGGTGGTTCAGTGGTTAGAGCGTTGGGTTTCTGTTCTGAGCCTTTTCTCGACTCGGGTTCGAATCTCACTCGGGACAACTTATTTTACGTTTGTCTTTTATTGGAGAAAAAAAAGAAGGAGTTTGTGTTAACCACAGGCATAACACAAACTCCTTTTTTTTCTCCAATAAAAGACCAACGTAAAATAAGTTGTCCCGAGTGAGATTTGAACCCGAGTCGAGAAAAGGCTTGGAACAGAAACCCAACACTCTAACCACTAGACCATCAGGTATGTTACATTTTGTGGTTCCAGTTTTGCTTTTAACGAATCGCTCCTTAGAAAATCCTGGCTACACTCATGTAAAGTACGCTGATTTGTAATCAGTTATGAACATAAATTAAACTCAGTAAAACATAGTCAGCTAACAAATAGAAAAATAACTTCCCACCCACTTCAAGAGAACTCTCCACCCACTTCAAAGCGGCCCTCCGCACAATGCGAAATGAACGGGGGCTGCCCAGGCTGGGCTCAGGGCCAGGCTGGGCCGGGCTGGGCCAAGGAGGGCTGTGCAGTGCGAAAACGGCTTGTGACCAGTCCAGGCCAGACTTTACAATGCATAAGAGGTACAGGTAGTCCTCGACTACGACGGTCTCAAGCTACGACGTTTCGCGGTTACGATGCATCTCCCATTAAATATATATATATATATTTTTTGAAAAATTTATTTTGAAAAGGCGAGTTACGCAGTTTCCGGTTTTACTAGCTGCGGAGGCTACAGCTGCCCTGTACTCTCTAAAAAAGCCAAGTCTGGTCCTCTGGACATTCAAAAAACAAAACAAAACTTGTTGGACCAAGCTGGACCGGCAGAAACAGGCAGCAGCTGTGGAAAAGTAGCTGTTTTATGGACGGCGGTTTTACGACGTAAACACAATACAGAATACGGAGGAGGGATGGAGGAATGGCTTCACCAGCATACCAGTATTATCTCTTTTTTCCCTTCATTATGGCTCCCAAATGTATGTGGTTTTTGATAATTATGTAGGGTACTGTGTTAGGATAGGCTCTAAGTGCTTGGTAAAATACAGTACTGTACATATAAGGTGAAGTATTTATGTATGTCGTATTTACGTTGAAATTCGGGTTACGATGCACACAGTAAAAAAAAAAAATCTGTAAAAAAACGGAAAATGTCCTGGTAATTTTCTGCCAGTACATTCTCCGTTTTTTTTTACAGATATTTCCGTAAACCCTAAAACGGATTTTTCCCATAATTTAACAGTTTTTTAATGTATAATTTACATAAATTTCTGTTAATCTAGGGTGCCAGGTAAATGGAGTCCTCTTTCGCCCTTCTTCTCAAAGGTTCTTGTTCCCAGGGTGCTTTGCGCGAAAAAAAAAAATGGAGAAACCCTGTAAAAAATGATAACGGAAAATTCCTTCACACTTCCACAGTACATTTACCTGTTTTTTTACGGGATTTTTTTTTACAGTGCAGTGTAGGAACGGAACTCCGTCATAAGTCGAGGACTACCTGTATTCGAGGTTAGCCTGATTGTTTATAGCACTGTTAGAATGCAGCAAAACTCGTCCACCCCTGCAATCTTGTGATATAATTTCTCCCTGAGATGCATATACATAACACCTTTGTCATCATAGTAGAGTTAATTATGGAGGTATTAATCTCAGCAGTACCTAAGGTCCATGCTTTAACTATTATTTTACTGGATGACTGCACCCACCTCTCACCTACAAGCTACGCTGATGTCTGCCCACATTGCCGCTGTCACCAATTTAAAAGAAACTCACGGCAGGATCAGCCTCATTATGTAATTTAAGAGTAGTAAAAGAATAAATTGTGGAATGAATTATGGTATTTGTTCAGTGTCTCCAAGCTGTTTAATGGAGCAGAAGCCAAAAATTACCTGAAACAAGTGTAATTGATAGATTTCTAGTTAAGGCTGGTTGAAGCTAAATCTCTCTCCCTTTTCCTTTTCTGTAATGACTAAATTGTGTTTAAATCATATTATGTGCACTTATTGAGTATGTTGGGCACAATCCCTTTGGCTTTTGATTCCTCCAGAGATGCAAAGTTTTGGGAATCAGATCATGCAGCCTCAGCCATTAGCAATGCAAGTGCACATCCATACGGTGCTGGTCACCTGATTTCATGCTGCAGTAATGACTGATGAGAAGAGATTGTGAGCTTGAAGCAATTAATTAACAATTTTAATTATTTGCTGTCTAGTTAAACGTTTCAGTCCACTGCGGCAGATAGCATATCATCATCTGCTGCGTTTAGATGCTCTCAGAGGTTGTGTTGGATGCAGTTCTGCTTCTAAGTGTACATTTGTGGGCAAAGCCGCATAGCAGCTGGTCTTTTAGTTTACATGCAGATTATTCGTAATGGATTCTGGATCTTACACTGTGTGGCTCCAGGGATAAAAATATGTGGGTGCCCAATCTTAAGCTATCCCAAACTACATTGATTTTGAATGGTGGTTGCCCAATCCAATTGTTTAAACTGTTGATTTGTATTTGAAAATGCATGTGTGGAAATAGTCTTACCGATAGATGAAGTTAATATCTTCTTTTTTGTCGTCTTCTTTCAGCTTTTTCCTCTTCAGGGGATGCTGGCCAGATTTAGGACAAACATACTTCTTCTTCTTCTTTTGGCTTTTCCCTTTTCAGGGGTCGCCACAGCGAGTCATCCTCCTCCATCTCACTCTGTCCTCTGCATCCTCTGTCCTAATTCCAACTACCTTCATGTCCTCTCTAACTGCATCCATGTATCTCCTCTTTGGCCTCCCTCATTGACTTTTTCATGGCAGCTGCATTTCTAACATCCTTCTACCAATATACCCACTGTCCCATCTCTGGACATGTCCAAACCATCTCAGTCTGGCCTCCCTAACTTTATCTCCCAGTTGTTCAACATGTGCTGTACCTCTGATGATCTCATTCCTGATCTTATCCACCCTTGTCACTCCAAAGGAGAACCTCAACATCTTCATTTCTGACACTTCCAGTTCTTTCTCCTGTCTTTTTGTCCATGTCTCTGTCTCCAGACCATACAACATAGCTGGTCTCACCACTGTCTTGTAAACTTTTCCTTTGACCTTTGCTCCCAACCTTTTGTTGTAAATCACTCCTGAAAATTTTCTCCATCCACTCCATCCTGCCTGGACTCTCTTTTTCACCTATTTACCACACTCCCTATTTTCCCTAGCCTGGTTAAAACCAGACCCTTGTCCTTCACTTCGCTTCAGACAAGGGTCTGGGACTTGTCCATTGAAAAACGATTCTTGCTGGAGGCGTGGCCTCTGCCTGAGGAACAAAACCATTGGATCTTAGAAAAATTTTGAACAGGTAAAGCTTTCTGCTCCCACCCCTTCAGAGCTCTGCCGAACTTGACATCTGCTCCGCCTCCCAAGGGCGTAACTTTAGGTCTAACATTGGGGGGTTATGCTCTGTACCTATTTATTTATCGAATAAATTACTTTTTTTATGATTCAGGATATTTTAGGGTTAAAATATATTGTAATGCTTTTACTGTGATTTACTGTGATTTACTTAACTTTCCTGTTTTCTCTGTATTTATTCTGCTCCTTTTTTGTTCCACATAGGTTCAACAAGTAAGAAAAAAACTCACTATTTTTCTGCATTTTTTTCAGCCATAACACATATTTTACATTTTTAAGATTTATTATATAACATACCTCAATTTCACAATTTTCAAAGAGTGTGTATTTACCTGGTTCACTACAGTTTAACTAGGAAAAATTACAACAAATGATTCAAATACAGCCATAATATGACAAGAGCAGAGTAAAACCCTGCATCATACCTGTCAAGTTTTGGATTTAAAAATAAAGGAAATTTTCTGCCGGGTACGCCGAGCCATCCCACTAGCCCAGGGATCTGCAACCTTTATGATCAAAAGAGCCATTTCTGCCCCTTTGTTCACTAAATTAAACGTTTCCGGAGCCACAATACCTGCTACAACTGGGATTCTCAACTGGTGGCCCACAGACCACTTTAAGTTTGTTAGAGGACAATTTTCTGACCTGTAGTTTTCTGGCCATTGTAAAGCTGAAAATATCTAATGATTTGTTGATATTTTTACATTTTAAGACTAAAAAAGACCAGATTATCATAAAGAAGGAAAAATAATGTGATCTTTCCCAATTAAAAAATAAAATAATGAACTATGCAGGTCTAGGTAAATTATTTTAATTGTGGAAAAATTAAATATCCTACTTCGAATAAATAAAGTTAACTTATGTTTTACTCCTTAGTTCTAGTATTCACACATTTGCAAAGGAAATGACAGGAAAAACTGCTAAAACTAGCCCTTTTTGTTGTTATAAGAACAAATAAAATTCAGTTTAAAGTTAGTTTTGATCAAAGCTTGGAAGAGCCACTGCTGAGGGACCAAAGAGCCGCATGTGGCTCCAGAGCCGCAGGTTGCAGACCCCTGCACTAGCCCAACCAAAGTCCAGGACCCCTTACATTTTAAGACAGGTTTACAAGAAATCTAAAATAACTACCTATCAGCCTCTTTCAAACCAGTTATGTGATCACAATCTGATAGGCCTACCTTTGTGCTTGACGGATTTTTCATGCTGACGGACATCGTTCCTTCCCCCATGAGAGACACTAAAGTCGCAGTTACAAATCTTAATTGTGCCCCACCCTACTCTTCTTTAGGAAAGTAAATTCGCTGTCCCATTTTTCAACATATTTACGCAAAGTCTTAACTTTTTTGGCAGGGGCGCGGACGCCTTCTCTCTTGTTACATTCATCTCTGTGTTTTTCCGGGTTTGTGTTCCCCGCTGCCAACACTAACATCGCGAGAACTGCCACCGAGGCTACTGCAGGGGGCAGTTCTCGCGAGGCTAGTGACAGAGGCAAAAAAACGTGTCCCCGGCTGCTGCTGGAGGGGGGAGGAGGAGGGGGAGGCTGAGAACCGAACGGCAGCTTTGAAGGCAGAGAGAGAGCAGTCGCGCTCGCTCCTCCTCCGCGCACCTCCAGTTAATCCGGGAGCTTGAAATGAATGATGCCATTTTATTGGGGGGGTTATATTGACTGAATCCAATTATTGAGGGGGTTAAATCCCCCCCATCCCCCGTGTAAATTACGCCTATGCCGCCTTCTGCTGAATTTTCTCTCGCTGCCTGCATTCTGTGTTTATAACGTTTGAAAAAAATTAAATAAAACCATGTAGCGCTGGTCCAGAAGACCAGAAAATATGCAGGGACTCGGGCAGCAACGTAAAACCCTATTTTAATTCTCTCGTGACAACCTCAGTCATTTCCTTATTCTTTGCACAGCAGCGGCGCCGGAGAGAGAGGAGGAGGAGAGCGATCACTTGACTTTTGGCAAAAAAACAAAATAAAACTCCAGATAAGAGATTAAGAAGGGGAATTTAACACATTTGTGTCAAATATAAAACAGTCCTGCATCGCTTTGCATCGCTTTGAATGAGAACATGCGGCTGCGCGCTGGCTCTGGCTGCGCTGGGACAGGTGGAACTCAGCGGAGAGGAGGAGGAGGAGGAGGGAGGAGGGAGCGATAACTTGACTTTTGGCCAAAAAAACAAAAGAAAACTCCAGATAAGGGATTAAGAAGGGGAAATTAATAAATTTGTATCACATATAAAACAGTCCTGCATCGCTTTGCATCGCTTTGAATGAGAACATGCGAATGCTCGCTGGCTGCGCTGGGACAGGTGGGGGCGTGGGTTAGGGGCCAAAAACTCCGCCCCTTCTGTTCTCTGATTGGTCCGGTCAAAAATCTACCGGAGAAATAGTTGTCTATGGCAGAAGTCCCAGACTGTGCAGTGAAGGGAAATGAGAATTGAGCGGAGCTGTGCAGGAAGGCGAGGGCCAGGCTACATTTTCCCGGAAAGAGGATCCCAAGTACAGGTGGTCCCCGACTTACGACGACATCGACTTACGAAGTTCCGACTTTACGAAGTTATCATAATTAATAAAAATATGAAATAAAAAAATTAAAAAAACTTTTTTTGTGTGTCTGTGTTTAAATGTTCTTGATTTCATGTGTATAGCACTTTGTTGCAGCTGTGGTTGTTTTAAATGGCAGTGTTCGGCGTGTTTGGCGGTGTTCGGCTGTTTAACCAGTTAGCTCCGGCCTCAAGAGCCGGGTTCAGATGGACAGTGTCCATTTAGAGGTTCCTGTGCTCGGATACATGAGCAGGAGCTGACCGGCGGTTTTGTGGAGTGATGGATGGACGAAGAAAAACGACGCTGTGAAGCAGCAGACAGCGAGCTGGGCCAGAGAAGCAACAGATAACATGCTAACAAGCCGTAGGATGGATGCTATCGCTCTCACCGGGGACACAGAGCCGACAGGCGACGGAGCTCGCCTCAATGTGTATTGAGGTTTGGGGAAAAGCTTGCAAAACAATTACAAAGCCTGTTTTTATTTTACAAAAGAGAGCTGTAAGAGTAATCACCAGAAAAACATTTCAGTTACCCATCAAACACCTTGTTTCTTCAGCTAAATTTATTGAAATTCCAGGAATTGGTAGAATATAGTATTTTATCAGTTCATAATAACACATTACCTTTAAATATCCAAAGACATTTTATAAAAAGACAAAGTTATTACAATCTCAAAGGGACAGATATTCATCAAACCACAATTCAGAACCAGCTTAAAGGGACGGTCTACCTCAATTCAGGGAGTTCGATTGTGGAATGTTCTGGAGAGTGATGTTAAAAATGCAAAATCAATGTATACATTTAAGAAAAAGGTCAAAAAGGACTTGCTCAAAAACTATATATGATGTAACTTAGTGTGTTTGTGTAAATAGAATTATTCATTTTGTGATGTAGTTTGTGTATTACAGTTAGAAAAATTAAGTAGAATTATTCATTTTCTGATGTAGTTTGTGTATTACAGTTAGAATGATGTAGTTTGTGTATTACAGTTAGAAAAATTAAGTAGAATTATTCATTTTGTGATGTAGTTTGTGTATTACAGTTAGATAAATTAAGTAGAATTATTCATTTTGTGATGTAGTTTGTGTATTACAGTTAGTAAAATTAAGTAGAACTATTCATTTTGTGATGTAGTTTGTATATTACAGTTAGAAAAATTAAGTAGAATTATTCATTTTGTGATGTAGTTTGAAGGTTATCATTGGTTGAACAAACTGTGAAATAAGGGGCAGATATAATAAGATTTCATCTTCTTTCTGCTCCCTTCATTTTATCCTACTTGTATTCTTGTATCTGATGAAACTGTCTTGTATTGTTCTTTTAAAATGAATGAATAAACATCAAATCAAATCAAATGTCTGCCTGGCAGCCTCAGCTGTTGGATGGACACCGAGCTAACATGCTAAAACGTGGAGAAACAGCTGCGGCAACCTTTTTGGAGGGTCTAACATGCTAACGCAGCGCAGCCTAACATGCTAACGTGGAGGAGCTAACGCTAACGCGGCGTAGCTTGTTGGACAAATACCACGGAGAAACGGCTTCCAGTAAGTTATTAACTCTTTTTCTGGCTCCAAATGTATAGAGTTAACAAGCTAACAGTCCTTCCTGTAGACAGTTTGGACCACGTGGAGCAGCACAAAGTTGCGGAGCTCGGACGTGCAAGAGCTAACATGCAAACAGATGAGACAAGCTTGACCAGCTCAAAGTAAGAAATTAAATTTTTATTTTTTCGCCCTGGACTGTAAGTGTTTTTTGATAATTATGTAGCTGTGTTAGGATAGGCAAAGTGCTTGGTAACTTGGTAACTGTTCATTACCGTACATGTACGTGAATCAGTGGCGGCTCGTGTGGTCCCCGACTTACGAATGGTGCATAGGAACGGAACTCGTTCGTGAATTAGAAAGAGTTACTCGTTTTATACTGTTACTGGAAGATTATTATTGTTTGAACTGATTGTTTGAAAAAAGGGGTAGATATAATACGATTTTTTCTTCTTTCTGCTACCTTTTTTTTGTACGTTATCATTTATGGGAGTGTTTTGTATTGTGTTTTTTGTAAAATAAAATGAGCAAATTTAATAAACATAAACAAACTCACTTTTATTCAAGCTGGGGGATATAAGCCATCAGTGCTTGGTTCAGTCTTTTTCCCAGCTGCCTTTTGAGGCCGTCCTGCTCCGCTGACAGCATCTCAAAGCAACAGCGCCTGTCTAGTGCCTGATGATGGTCTTCACAGTTTGTGAATGAATTATAGTTAT
>JBBPBX010063623.1:0-20477 GCA_038048925.1 Garcialebias charrua | reverse complement strand
GCCAGGGAGACAACGTGTCCTCGCAGCGCTCAATGTCATTGAAGCACGTCACATTCACCGTCAACAATGGGAGGCTCCATGAGTGCAGCTCTGTGGAGTGGGTCTTGGGTTCAATTCTTAAAGCCCAACACCCACCATGTTTTCAAATTGCATCGCCATTAATATTTATTAGTTTATTTAAAAATAATACAGGAGCGTTTACTTATATTGTGGAGAAATAACACTAAATGTGTTATTTCATGATTTATAGCAGATTTTAGCATGCAGCTCCGGGAAAATCTGCCCCTCTCCATATATGGGCATTCACTTGGGCATTCACGTCACCAGAGTGACGCCTTGGAGTTACAGGCGAGCAGAGGAAAAGAAAAAGGAAGCATTTTTAAATATTCCCTAAAGCTGCCTGTTGATTAATCCTGCTGTCGCTCACTCATATTCTGAGCGAGCATCCACTTAGACATACTAGTTTAATTCGTTTGATCGCGACAAATTCATTCATTTCCGCATCGACTTTTTATTCTCTCGCCCCGTGATGAGAAAGGCACCCAGAGCCAGCCTCGCAGCTGAGCTCTGCCCGCGCGCATGCTTCACGACCCGTGCTGCTGCAACAAGGCTGACGAGAGATAAGAGCAGATACATACACTCGAGGGAGCAAATTACACCGGCACGAGGAACTTCAAAGGAACGAGGAACCAGCGGAAGAGGAGCCAGAGACGCGCGCGGCTCGCTCCAGAATGAATGAGAGCAGCAAAAGGTCCGCAGCGGTGTTATAAAATAAATAATAAATAAAATCAGAGCGCTGGTCCATATACACACAAATGGAAATGGAAATATGCAGGAAATATGCAGTTTTAACGCACTCTCTCTCATAAACCTCCATGGAAACTCACTCCTACCTTCTGCCTTCTGGGTGGAGATCCATGTAACAAGAGGCATGACCCTTCGGGACTATTCGGCCAGGTTTCCGGATTCATTCGGGAGTGGGTTTTTTTTTTTTTTTTTTTTAACCCTCGCCTGGCCCAAATGCAAAAATGAAAATAAAATTCATAAAATACTACAGTAATTCTCCAATATGGTGAATTGTTACTGTCACGGAGGGGACCACAGATGCAAAATTAACTTTTTAATGTTTTTTTTTACTCAACTTTGGTTATGTACTTCTTAAAAAAACAGTCCTAGGGCCAAAAAAATGCACCCAGTGGTATATTTACTCTAAGTATATTTATTTTTCAGTGATATAAATGTCTCGTTTTCAAATCCTGCAGCTTGTGATGTCACAAGCTGCAGGACAACCCACCCCAACCTGAGTCCAGCCCCTCACCTAGCAACCCCTGGTGATGCTCCACCCACTTCAGTATAAAAGACGTCACGGTTGTTTTTCCTGAGTTCATCTCAGAGTTCGATGTTTCGTTGTTGTTAAAATGCAGTACCGCTAATAACTAATTATCTATCAGTAAAAACGAAAAAACTTATTTACGGGCTCTTAAATCAACCGGACGACTGCTCACGGACCATATCCGGTCCGCGCCGGATGTGGTCCGTCAAAAAAAGCGGTCCCCGCTAGAGAGAGCGTGTATAGCAGTTAGCAGCCAGTGTGTTACTCTGCAGCCTTATTGCTTGTTTTCAAAGAGTCAAACGAAGAGTTTTTAACATGGAGGGTGAACTTATGGATGTTTCTCAGCGGCCTACGCGACGCGTCAGCGCCTCATTTGCCCTGCCCAAAATGGCGTCTGCCTCTGGGTCTGACTCAGGGTCCCCTTTGGAGGGCGGAGTTAATGTAAACAGATTTTTGAAGGGCGTGGCCTTATCATAAACAGCCTGTTCAGAACGGAAGTCAGAAAAGGCACAACTAGAAAGGGGATATTTTATTATCTAAGAATTATTTTGTGCATTAAATTGAATGAACATGGTCTGGATAGCCCACAGACATACCATAAAAATTTATAGGACCAATATTTGGTCTCCTTTAAAGACGGTAAATGGACTGTACTTATAGAACACCTTTTTATCATTGATACTCAAAGTTTGCCCTTATTTACCCATTCATACAGCACTCTACTAGATCTCTAATGAGAGCTTTAGATCACATTCACACACCACTCTACTAGATCTCTAATCAGAGCTTTAGATCACATTCATACAGCACTCTACTAGATCTCTAATCAGGGCTTTACACATTCATACAGCACTACTAGATCTCTAATGAGTGCTTTAGATCACATTCATACACCACTCTACTAGATCTCTAATCAGAGCTTTAGATCACATTCATACAGCACTCTACTAGATCTCTAATCAGGGCTTTACACATTCATACAGCACTCTACTAGATCTCTAATGAGTGCTTTAGATCACATTCATACACCACTCTACTAGATCTCTAATCAGAGCTTTAGATCACATTCATACAGCACTCTACTAGATCTCTAATCAGGGCTTTACACATTCATACAGCACTACTAGATCTCTAATCAGTGCTTTAGATCACATTCATACAGCACTCTACTAGATCTCTAATGAGAGCTTTAGATCACATTCATACAGCACTCTACTAGATCTCTAATCAGAGCTTTAGATCACATTCATACAGCACTCTACTAGATCTCTAATCAGTGCTTTAGATCACATTCATACAGCATTATACTAGATCTCTAATCAGTGCTTTAGATCACATTCATACAGCATTATACTAGATCTCTAATCAGTGCTTTAGATCACATTCATACAGCATTATACTAGATCTCTAATCAGTGCTTTAGATCACATTCATACAGCATTATACTAGATCTCTAATCAGAGCTTTAGATCACATTCATACAGCATTATACTAGATCTCTAATCAGTGCTTTAGATCACATTCATACAGCATTATACTAGATCTCTAATCAGTGCTTTAGATCACATTCATACAGCATTATACTAGATCTCTAATCAGTGCTTTAGATCACATTCATACAGCATTATACTAGATCTCTAATCAGTGCTTTAGATCACATTCATACAGCATTATACTAGATCTCTAATCAGTGCTTTAGATCACATTCATACAGCATTATACTAGATCTCTAATCAGTGCTTTAGATCACATTCATACAGCATTATACTAGATCTCTAATCAGAACTTTAGATCACATTCATACAGCATTCTACTAGATCTCTAATCAGTGCTTTAGATCACATTCATACAGCATTATACTAGATCTCTAATCAGTGCTTTAGATCACATTCATACAGCATTATACTAGATCTCTAATCAGAACTTTAGATCACATTCATACAGCATTATACTAGATCTCTAATCAGTGCTTTAGATCACATTCATACAGCATTATACTAGATCTCTAATCAGTGCTTTAGATCACATTCATACAGCATTATACTAGATCTCTAATCAGTGCTTTAGATCACATTCATACAGCACTCTACTAGATCTCTAATCAGTGCTTTAGATCACATTCATACAGCATTATACTAGATCTCTAATCAGTGCTTTAGATCACATTCATACAGCACTATACTAGATCTCTAATCAGTGCTTTAGATCACATTCATACAGCATTATACTAGATCTCTAATCAGAGCTTTAGATCACATTCATACAGCATTATACTAGATCTCTAATCAGAGCTTTAGATCACATTCATACAGCATTATACTAGATCTCTAATCAGTGCTTTAGATCACATTCATACAGCTCTCTACTAGATCTCTAATCAGTGCTTTAGATCACATTCATACAGCATTATACTAGATCTCTAATCAGTGCTTTAGATCACATTCATACAGCACTCTACTAGATCTCTAATCAGTGCTTTAGATCACATTCATACAGCATTATACTAGATCTCTAATCAGAGCTTTAGATCACATTCATACAGCATTATACTAGATCTCTAATCAGTGCTTTAGATCACATTCATACAGCATTATACTAGATCTCTAATCAGAACTTTAGATCACATTCATACAGCATTATACTAGATCTCTAATCAGAGCTTTAGATCACATTCATACAGCACTCTACTAGATCTCTAATCAGTGCTTTAGATCACATTCATACAGCATTATACTAGATCTCTAATCAGAGCTTTAGATCACATTCATACAGCATTATACTAAATCTCTAATCAGTGCTTTAGATCACTGCTGCACAGTTGAATACTTTCTTGCAAAGTAATAATATTCTGGACAAATTTCAATCTGGTTTTCGACAAAATGCACTCCACTGAAACTGCCTTATTAAAAGTATCCAATGACATTTTGATGGCTGCAGACTCTGGTCAGAGCAGTGTATTGATTTTATTGGATCTTTCTTCAGCTTTTGACACAGTCGACCACACAATTCTAATACATCGACTGCAACATGAATTAGGATTTTCAGGAACTGTTTTGAAGTGGTTTTCCTCTTATTTGAACAACAGAAAATTTTCAATGTTTGTGAATAACATACAGTCTAAGACCTCTCCGTTAATGTATGGTGTTCCTCAGGGTTCAGTCTTGGGTCCTATTCTGTTCATTTTATACATCACCCCCCTTGCAAAGATTATAAATAGCTTCAGAAATGTCTCTTACCATTTCTATGCTGATGACATTCAACTCTACTGCTCCTTCAATGACTCAGAATTACACAAGTTATCTGAATTAGTAAACTGCGTGTCCCATATTAAGGTGTGGTTAGCCAACAACTGCCTTCAGTTAAATTCTGCCAAGACTGAAACCCTGATCATTGCCCCTGAACAGAAAGTTCCTCGGATCAAACAGCATCTCGGTTCTCTGGGCTCCTCTTCTCAGCCGAGCCTCAGAAACCTTGGTGTCCGGTTTGACCAGTCAATGTCTTTGGACAAACATTCAAAGCTCCTGGTCAGAAACTGCTTTTATCATCTGAGGAACATTTCTAAACTGAGGGCATTATTATCCAAATCTGACCTGGAGATGATTATTCATGTTTTTATCTCTTCTCGTTTAGATTACTGCAATTCCCTTTTTACTTGTTTTAATAAGTCTGCTGTCGCTCGTGTCCAGTTGGTACAGAACGCTGCTGCGAGGCTTTTAACAGGAACAAATAGAAGGTCTCACATCACACCGGTTTTATATGATCTACATTGGCTCCCTGTTGAATTTAGAATTCATTTTAAAATCTTGGTATTAACTTTTAGAGCGTTAAATGGACAGGCCCCCCAGTACATCACAGAAATGCTGATCCCTTATTCTCCAGCCCGCACCCTTCGTTCTTCAGCATTGAACCTTCTAAAGGTCCCTAAGACCCGGTTTAAAACCCGGGGTGACCTTTCCTTTCAGGCCGTAGCCCCCCGGCTGTGGAATGCCCTGCCCCTGTCTCTTCGTGTGACCACCTCTATTGATTCCTTTAAAACGCAGCTCAAGACACTTTTATTCAGACAAGCTTTTAGATAAATGTTTTTATTTAGTGTTTTTATCAATTGTTCTTGTTTTTATTAGCTGTTCTTATTGTTTTGATTAATCAGCTTTTACTACAGTAATTATTTTGTCTATTTTAATCTTTTATTTATATGTTGTACAGCACTTTGTGATTTTATCTATGAAAAGTGCTATATAAATAAACTTTACTTACTTACTTACATTCATACAGCATTATACTAGATCTCTAATCAGTGCTTTAGATCACATTCATTCAGCATTATACTAGATCTCTAATCAGTGCTTTAGATCACATTCATACAGCATTATACTAGATCTCTAATCAGTGCTTTGGATCACATTCATACAGCTCTCTACTAGATCTCTAATCAGTGCTTCAGATCACATTCATTCAGCATTATACTAGATCTCTAATCAGTGCTTTAGATCACATTCATACAGCTCTCTACTAGATCTCTAATCAGAACTTTAGATCACATTCATACAGCATTATACTAGATCTCTAATCAGTGCTTTAGATCACATTCATACAGCTCTCTACTAGATCTCTAATCAGAACTTTAGATCACATTCATACAGCATTATACTAGATCTCTAATCAGTGCTTTAGATCACATTCATACAGCATTATACTAGATCTCTAATCAGTGCTTTAGATCACATTCATACAGCATTATACTAGATCTCTAATCAGTGCTTTAGATCACATTCATACAGCATTATACTAGATCTCTAATCAGTGCTTTAGATCACATTCATACAGCATTATACTAGATCTCTAATCAGTGCTTTAGATCACATTCATACAGCATTATACTAGATCTCTAATCAGTGCTTTAGATCACATTCATACAGCATTATACTAGATCTCTAATCAGTGCTTTAGATCACATTCATACAGCATTATACTAGATCTCTAATCAGTGCTTTAGATCACATTCATACAGCATTATACTAGATCTCTAATCAGAGCTTTAGATCACATTCATACAGCATTATACTAGATCTCTAATCAGTGCTTTAGATCACATTCATACAGCATTATACTAGATCTCTAATCAGTGCTTTAGATCACATTCATACAGCATTATACTAGATCTCTAATCAGTGCTTTAGATCACATTCATACAGCATTATACTAGATCTCTAATCAGTGCTTTAGATCACATTCATACAGCATTATACTAGATCTCTAATCAGTGCTTTAGATCACATTCATACAGCATTATACTAGATCTCTAATCAGTGCTTTAGATCACATTCATACAGCATTATACTAGATCTCTAATCAGTGCTTTAGATCACATTCATACAGCATTATACTAGATCTCTAATCAGTGCTTTAGATCACATTCATACAGCATTATACTAGATCTCTAATCAGTGCTTTAGATCACATTCATACAGCATTATACTAGATCTCTAATCAGTGCTTTAGATCACATTCATACAGCATTATACTAGATCTCTAATCAGTGCTTTAGATCACATTCATACAGCATTATACTAGATCTCTAATCAGTGCTTTAGATCACATTCATACAGCATTATACTAGATCTCTAATCAGTGCTTTAGATCACATTCATACAGCATTATACTAGATCTCTAATCAGTGCTTTAGATCACATTCATACAGCATTATACTAGATCTCTAATCAGTGCTTTAGATCACATTCATACAGCATTATACTAGATCTCTAATCAGTGCTTTAGATCACATTCATACAGCATTATACTAGATCTCTAATCAGAACTTCAGATCACATTCATACAGCTCTCTACTAGATCTCTAATCAGAGCTTTACACAGTCATACACCGATGGGACACACATCAGAGGCAATGGGTCAGTTCAGTGTCCTGCCCAGGGACACTTCAACATGTGACTACTGGTAGAATCGAACCCTCAACCCTCCCACTGGAGGACAACTGCTCTAACCACTCAGCCACAGTCGCCCCAAAGGTTCAGAAGAACTCGACGCATACGGCAGCTCAGTTTACTTTGTGCTGGACATACAGCATTTAAAGACCATGTAAAGTTGAAATTAAATGTGTGTTTTTAGTTTGTCACATGGCATAAATATGTGTTATTAATCACCCATATAAATCTGACTGATTAAAAACATTGTTTACCTTATAAAATTAAGTCTCAAAAATCATGAAAAAACATGATTTTGCCTTGCCCTGGAACGCTGGGGGCGTGTCAGTGCGTGGGCGTGGTTTCAGCGCAGCTGCGCTCGTGTCCTGCTCGTGTCCCACAGTGGAGAGGCAGACAGCAGAGCCAGTAAACCTGCTCTGTTTTTATCTGAATTCTGTAACAGCAGTTACTTTTTCCAAGAGTTACGCTGTTTTTGTAAATAGTTTTCTTGTGTGTTTTTAATCTGGAATGAATAAAAAAAAAAGAGTTGTACCATGCGGGAATTGAACCCGTGGAGTTTGGGACGGAAGGCAAGCGCTTTATCCATTGACCTATCCAGGCACTACAGATACTCGGTATAAAACCACGCGGTATAAAAACATGTTATGATTTGTACGGGTGCCCTGACCATTGCGACATCCAGGGAAGATGCACGAACGAGGCATAATTGATTAGCTAGCTAACAATGAACAAAATATCTATGCTATTGCTATCTGATGCTATCTGCGATTCGCGAGTGAACGGCTCCACCGAGGCGAATTTATACGGCTGGAGCTGCAGGGGGTGGGGCTATACTAATGAGGACCGCGTGACGAAACGCGGTCCCGTTTAAACCACGCCTAAAAAATCCTGAAAAAGACATATCTTTATACACAGTTTCATCTATAACTCCAAAATTAATTGAGCTACAATTTTGAGACTTTTTACTCATTTACAACATTACAATTATGACATTTATTTTAAATGTTTATTGAAGAAAATGTTGAAATTCACTTTACACGGTCTTTAAGGTAGAGCACATCATAACCAGTCAAACAGTTGAGTTTCTTCTATTTAGTAATTAATTATTAACCTGCATGTTTTTGTTCTGTGGGAGGAAACCGGAGCACCTGGAGAAAACCCATGCAAACATGAGGAGAACATGTAAACTCCACACAGAAAGACCCCAGGTCCAAACCAGGGATTGAACCCAGGACCTTCTTGCTCTGAGGAAACAGTGCCAACCACTGCGCTGTTGTGCTGCGTTGCTAATTTATTTATTTCTTATCTATCTAGTTATTAGCAGATTTAATAGTGTGAGTGCTGAAAAGATTTCCAGTCTGCTCAGACAATCAAAGGGTGTCTATGTTTGGACATTTAAAGCCTTAGCTGTAAGACCTGAAGTGGGCCCTGGTGGTCCAAAAACAACCCTTTGCCTGTCTAATGAAAAAGGTGTTGCCCTGTAAATGAGATTTATCTCAAAATTTCTGTTAGCTAAATCTTAACAACTGCAGTTTGTAAATGCATTCATACAGAAGCACTTAAAAAAAACATTAGCTAGACACCAAATACCATTTTCAATGTTTCTTCCTAAAAATAAAAAAAAACTGATTCGACTGCACCAGATGGGACTACAGAATATGTGACCCTACAAACTAAACTCTACATAAGTTTTTCATTCATTCAACCTTTATTTATACAGGCTAGCCTCGTTGAGTCACGGGGACTCATTTACAAGAGGGACCTGTCTCACTCACACCAAACAACCATCCACTCTCACACTCACAAAGTAAAAACACAGAGCACTTTTTAGCTGCAGTCTGAGGTGATGCATTTCTACACAAACACCTGCAGGTTGGAACAAGACCGTCACTGTCAAGATCAAATCATAGATTTGTTTTCAATAATCTGTTAAATTCGTCGCTGGTCTGGGTTTAAAAGAGGGAACTGTGACATGTTTTGACGCTCTGCGCATCAGGAGTACTGAATGAACGCTGTATGACTCGGTTTGTCACCTGGTACTTTGTCAACAGAAGCAAACATAGATCTGTTTGCCGTGGGGTCGTTGGACGCTCGTCTCGACTGCTCGTAGAACCGGAACGGTAGACCACTGGGTGATGCGTTTGCTGTCTGACCGAAACCCAACACCTCTGTTGCACTGGGCTGCACCGGCAGGTCCAACAGAGCTGTATAAACAAGACAGAAGCATAAACATGTGAAGATAGCACACAAAATGACATAATTCAGTAATTTGGTTGAATTTTCATTAGATCTGTGGATAAGAAGTGATTGATCACGTTGTGAAGGAAACATTTAAAGCCGTCATGTGACTTCAGCGGCTAATTACACATGCACATCCTCCTCTATTTGCTGAAGCAGCGAGTCTGTTTTTCTGTATTTCTAAAGAATTAATTCACATCGAGGAGGAAGTGCAGACCATTGATGGGTGAAGTCATCAGTTTTTACAAAACAATATGTTTTTTAAATGATTTTAGTATGCAGGTAAATGTCCTTGTTTGTGTTCAAACCAGGCTCAGGATGTAGGGTCAATAATAAAATATTAAAAAGCATCTCAAAGACAATGAAGGTGGAAACATTTTATTATCTGCTTTTACTTCTCTAATAATTATCATTAATGATGGAAGTCCAGCAAGAAGCAAGGGAGGGAAAAGTGATTTAAAATAAAGAAGTCACATTTTAGAATTAGCAGAAAGACATTTTCTGGTAAAAAAAAAAAAAAAAGTAATTTAGGGAAATGAGACACCCATGTTCTTAAGAAATTAACTTTGATTTGTGATAGTAAATAAAAAACATTTAGATTAGATGTTATGAGCACGCTGAATCCAAGTTTCTGTGAAGCCTGCTGACGCACAGTGAAAACAGTTTCATCTACTGATAGCTTTTTATTGACAGAAGCATCATTTTCTGCAAAAAGTGTAATTTTTGCATTTTATTTTTTTACCTGCAATCCTCTGCATCTTCATGCGTCGGGCCTGAATGCGACCTTTGGCCAGTCGCTGCTTGGCGATGATGCAGCGGATGTGGTCAGCGAAGATGAAGTTGGCCTGCAGGATGGGCAGGGGTTTGGCGTGGGGATTGGAGCTGGGTTTATGAATGACAATGTTCAAAGCTCTGCTGTCGTCCTCCACGCCCGACACCTGCATGTCCTTTAGAAAGAGAGAGAAAGGAAGGATGAGTGTTGGGAGTTAAAATTGGAAGATTAAAAATGGGAAGAGGAGCTGGAAAAAAAGAGAAAATAAAGTTCAAGTAGGTCAAGAACAGCTTTGTTTTTAATTAATTGAGAACAGACGCGTAATTGGGACATGGACGTCAACATTCTTACAGTAAGTACTTTTTTTTTTTTAAATAAATATTTTCATCAGTCCAAATGTGTCTAATAAAGGGGGAAAATCCAAAAATATGTTAACGTAAATAAAGGGGAGAAATCCATAAATATGTTGCTTCGCCGTATACGTCGCATCTATTATGTATCACCGCTGACAACCCGGAAACGTGGGCCGGTGTTGTGCCAGATCTCAATTGGCTGCCAAATGGCGGCCACGGGAACATGCACAGGAGGACTTTTAACAAGAATTGAACAAGTTTAACACTTAAAACAATTATTTGTTTGCTCGAAATTATAGTAAAGATGTGTCGCAGTTGAACTTTTCCGTAATAAATGCACTTTGACGCTCAAATCAGCTGCATTTCAAAAATATTTGCCGCCTCGGTGCTCTGGAAGCAAGCAAACAGGGAGGAAATCAGGAAGAAGGAACGCTGCGCATGTCTTCAAAATTTAACAAGACAAACACCTAGAACAATTATTTGTTTGCTCGACATTATAGTAAAGGTGTGTCTCAGCCGAACTTTTGCTTAATAAATGCATTTCAATGTTCAAATCAGCTTCATTTTGCCGGGCGCTGTGGTGAAATGAAGCTGATTTGACGGTTGCACCAGGCAAGCTTGACGAAGGTGGGAGGCTATGACAAGCCGATTTTGTCATTAATAGTCACTTTTACCTATTACATGACACAACGGCATGCCATACTACTCGAGTGCCATCTAGCGGCTGAAAATGGTAGTGTTCAATATTTTCAGTCAGAATGAATGAAAACGGTCATATCTCAGCCAAAAAAAATTGGTTTATAAATATGGGGAAAAACAAAAATTCGTCGCTTCGGCATATAAGTCGTAGGGCATGTAAATTATGAAAAAAATACAGTAATCATTCCAACACAACTTATTTTGATGAAATTGCAGTACTGTAAGTCATACAAAATGTAAAAATATAAAAATGTACCAGCTCCTGCAGGTCAGGCTGTACCTGCTGCACCACATGACTAATGATGCTTTGACTTGTCTTAACACAAAGAAACATCTTCCTTCTTTTATGGTCACATTACGATAAACTTAATACAACAAAGACTATAAAAAAACTTAAGAAAACAATTGATGACAAACAAAGGACAGATGCTGAAACAACAGCACGAGTTGAGACAGGAGAAACGTAGAGAGAGACAAGTTGTTCTGGATTAAAAAATGTTAGCTGTAGATAAATTATCAAAAGAATTGGCAAATTCATGTTGGGGTGTATTAAATAAAAGCCCCAAAAATTTAAAGCACAGTTTACAGACTTATCAAAGTGGTGTTTTTAATGTAATAATTTATTCTGGATACACTCACACAAAAACATTAATGGCTCAAAGAAAGCACTTCTCACTTACCTGCAAAAGGCCAGCGAACTTGACGACGCCCCATCCGAGACGTTTGGTTTCTGGTTCAACCAGACTCATTTGGTACACGTCAACAGCGAGGAACCTCTGGGCTTGGACGCCATCTTTACTGACAACCATGCAGGCTATTAGATCACTGTTATCTGAAAAGGATGACAGAGACAAATTTATTGCAAAACTGACAAAGACGAATGAGAAATGTATCAAATACAATGCAGTTTATTCAATGGGCTTTGCCGCTTGAAGCAAAGATGTTTGATTTGGTCACAAAATGATATAAAATTATAAATACAGGTGGTCCCCGACTTACGAGCGAGTTCCGTTCCTACGACTATCTCGTAAGACGAAAATTCGTATGTCGGAACCCGAAACACGTGTCGCTCGTAAGTCCGGATTTTTGGTCGTAAGTCGGAAAATGTATGCTAGCGCTGCGCCGAACACCCGTTTTTCAACACAAACGTACATACTGGTTCATAAACATGCTCAGAACTTTGTTTACAAACGGTTAGCTAACACACTTTCATCTAAAAACACATACCAGTGCTGTATTTTCTGTACAACTTTACTGTTCGTTAGTCCGCTCTTAAGTCCGGAACCTCGTATGTCGATGACGTCGTAAGTCGGGGACAACCTGTACCATCATATGAGCATCATTTTCAAGTGTTGAAAGACTACAGTATAAGTTGTTTAAAGTTCAGAATAAATCAGTGAAACTTCTAGTTTGGGGCTGAAACTAAACTACTTCGTTTATTCACCACAAACATTCTCCTGAGAAAGACACACACATGCTCTATGACTCGTAATGGGACACCAGAGCTTAAAACCCCCAAAACGCAACACTTCTATTTTATGCTTCATATAAATTTCATGTTCTCAAGAACAACTAACTTAGCCACCTACTAATAAAACAAAGCAAAGCAATAACCCAGAAGCACTGGATCACCCTGTCTTTAACGTCTTAAACCATTTGGACAGGTTGTTTTCTGCTCTGTGATGTGTTTTAACAAACTGTTGTGTGTTCATACAGAAGGAATATACCAAGACATAAAGTCTTTTTGTCCAAACACACACCGTTAGATGCACCTAAAGATAACTCTGCTCCCACGTGTCTGGAACAAACAAAGAGACGATAAAGCCACGTATGAGTATATGCAACTCAGTCAAGCTAAACCTATCGACAGCCTGATCCGACCCTGCTGGTGTTGGCTGACATCTCGCCCACTCGGTTGTCTCAAAGTGTAAACAAGTAATAACAGACAACCCACGGCTAAGATCTCATGCAGCTTATCAAATGTCTTCCTTCTCAACTGTTATACTTTTACATCCTTGAGTTCTTTTCTCAGGTATTCTGCCATCACGCTTGGAACCATCGCTGATTCAGCAGAAACTTTGTTCCTTATTTCCTTATTCCGAGTAAAGCTGAGGTATTTTCTAGTTGAAATAGCTCCACTATTAGCACCCCTTTATTTTGATCTTTGCTTTGTTACACTTTGTAGCACTTTGAGATTTTTATTAATGAAAAGTGCATTATAAATGGAATTCATTATTATTATTATTACTACAGTTCATACATTTAGTTTTAGTATTTTTCCATTCAGATCAGTCTGTTGGACCTGTGGTGTATTGAAAGATCAAAGGGGGTTACCAGATCAGCTCCACATACTGCAGCAGAGAAGTACCTTAGGTTGAAGAGGGGAGTCTCATGTTATATGGCAACATGAGGCATTAAGAACCAAACAGCCAAAGAAATTAGGGGAAGTTTATAGGTTAAATTTCCTAATGAAATGGGGGGAATGAATAGATATTTAAAAAAAAGCACCCCTGGTGTCATTTTAACTTCTACAGAAATAATCTATAGTTAGCTCAGTCACTGAAATGGGACACTGAGTAAAAAGTGACACTCATTTTACAGAATTATTGAAAATGCTGATATTTTTAACCCCTGACTTTGGTTTTATTCCAACAGAACAGTCAATGACGTGTCTCACTATGACTGTGTTTTTTTTACACATCCTCCGCCACAAGGAAGAAAGGTGCAATTTCAACAGTTTTTTTTAAAGAATCAAGTGATTGTATTGCCTTCTGCCAAATCTGCCAAGGTAAGAAGAAGGAGCATCACAATGGCACTCAATGGGGACTGTTTACACCAGAGTCAGAAAAGAAACAAAAGTGGCTC
This sequence comes from Garcialebias charrua, assembly GCA_038048925.1. Lineage (NCBI taxonomy): Eukaryota > Metazoa > Chordata > Actinopteri > Cyprinodontiformes > Rivulidae > Garcialebias > Garcialebias charrua. The sequence goes on along the minus strand of JBBPBX010063623.1, from coordinate 6,278 downwards.
CATTGCATTAGGCTGATACACAGCACATACTCACAAGTACATACTGTTTTTCTTTTACATTTTATTGTTGGATGTAATTGGGACCCGGAGTACACAATCTTGTTCCACCACATGTACCACATGTGGTGCAAATGACAATAAAGAAACTCTGACTCTGAAGAAATAGCTAAATTTTCTGATTGGTGTTATTGCACTGATCATCTTCTTTCGGGTTTTCCCTCTTCAGGGGTCTCCACAGCAAGTCATCCTCCTCCATCTCTGTTCTCTGCATCCTCTGTCACTCCAACTACCTTCATGTCCTCTAACTGCATCCATATATCTCCTCTTTGTCTTTTTACTGGCAGCTGCATTTCGAACATCGTTCTACCAATATACCCACTGTCCCTCCTCTGGACATGTCCAAACCATCTCAGTCTGGCCTCTCTAACTTTATCTCCCAGTTGTTCAACATGTGCTGTACCTCTGATGATCTCATTCCTAATGTTTCTATTCAGTGCCCTGAGAGGACTTCTGTTGTGACTTGGTGCTACATAAATTCAAGATTCAAGAGCTTTTATTAACATTGCACCAGTTTTCACCAATACAGCGTGATTATGTATGCACAGTCATCCTGAAGATGGAGTGAGTGTGTAAAGCTGCTGCTTATTCAGAACACATGACATGTTCTTCAGCGCGGCCTCTCTCATCCGTTTCGGGATGAAGGTCAAAGGTGTGAAAAAAGGAAAGTACCATGAGGGTCACAGCGTTGGTATTAAAAAAAATGTATCACATTTTGTCTGCCAAGACACTGCATGACACAGTAAAAACTATACCAATAAGCACATTTAAGACAGTTACATGTTGCATGTTGAGACTGAGGCAGGGAGGATTCTGTCCATGAGACATCCAGATAGCGACAGTCTGACCAGCCGGCCTCCGATAACGCTCATAGAAAAGTTCTCCGGGGGGGTAGCAGACAAGACAAGAGAGCAGCTGTTTTGTCCACAGTAAAGCACATCTCAGGAGAAATTAGATATCCAGCCTTTTTCAAGGCTGTTTCCAAGGGAGTCAGATAAGAATTGACAAATATTTTCACTTCAGGCTCACATTGTAATTTCTGCAGCCTTCAGTCTGTAAGGGCGACTCTGTTCCAAGTGATCCAATTCGGGACTTTTTCCACTGATCCAAGCTCTGACCTCAGATGTTGACCACAGCGTCCAGAGTCCCAATCCGAGGGTGATCTGTTCACCCTCTGGATAAGCTCGCAAACAGCTGATTTCTCGAGGTCACCGCGCAGACCAGACGTCGGGTGCTCCAGGCATTAAGTCCTGCTGAAGTCTCCCTCTTTTGCGATAGGCCAGTGCTCCACAAACGCCAAAAAGCAAAGCGCTGCCATCATAATCCAATATAATCCAGATTCTTCACCTCCACAGAGCACAGCACAGAGAGCGAGACGCACACCATCCACACCCACAGGAATCCATGGCGTATCCTCTTCGTCACTCTGTGAGGGTGGACCGGCTCCCCTTGTGCCGTTTCTTCTGTAGAAATCTTGTTCGTAGAATCGAATGCCCAAACCTCCAATCCATCTTAATTTGCGTTCGAGGTGCTTAGCTGAGGAGCTGCAGGCAGCAGGGGGGGGGGGGAGGACGGGAGAGGAAAGGACTAGCGACTGCCTCCGTCGAGAGCCAAGGTTGAAATAAAGGTTGATAAATAAATTGAAATGAACTGAATTAATCCTATCCATTCTTGTCACTCCTAAGGAGAACGTTTATCTTAATTTCTGCTACTTCCAGTTCTTTCTCCCGTCTTTCTGTGCATGTCTCTGTCTTCAGACCATACAACATAGCTGGTCTCACCACTGTATTGTAAACTTTTCCTTTGACCTTTGCGGACACCTTTTTGTCACAAATCATTTGAAACTTTTCTCCATCCACTCCATCCTGCCTGGACTCTCTATTTCACTTCTTTACAATAATCCCCATTTTCCTGGACAGTGGACCCATACTTGAAGTCCTGCACCTTTGTGACCTCTGCTCCTTGTAGCCTCACTGTTCCATCAGCCTCCCTCTCATTCACACACATGCACTCTGTCTTACTACGGCTGACTTTCATTCCTCTTCTTTCAAGTGCATACCTCCACCTCTCCAAGTTCTCTTCCACATGTTCCCTGTTCTCACTACAGATCACGTCATCTGCAAATATCATCTGGTGTTACTGAACTGATAAAAAAAAAGAACAAATACAATAAATTTATATTTAAAAATTTACCTAGAGATGCACCAATGTGAAGTTTTGAATCAGAAAACATTTGTTTAAAACAAGAATGCTGGTTTAAGTTTGTGGGGGAAGACTCTTGGTTATATTGAAAGCCACGTGACATACATATACACACATGTGGAGTCTATATGACTCAACAGTTATTAGATGACATGGGAGTGGAAGACTAATGGTCAGAATTAGACATTAATGAGTGGGAGGTGGCAGGTTTTAATCTGCCTACACAGGAAGAAAAAAAAACCTTCCCCTACTCATTACTAAGAATGTCTTAGTTAACCACCTGGCTTACACGAAAAAGTAGAAAGTCATTTTTTAATCATACTTCTGTTGAATGCAGCCCAGATAATCCTCATCACTGCACAGATTGTTTAAGATGATCTTTTTGAGTAATATATATTACATGAAGTGTAATACACCAAATCACATACTATTCGTAGTACCTACTTTAACACGCCCGGTCAATTGTGAGTGAACTACAAAATATTTTAACAGAGAACGCCAGTAGTCAGAAATAGATTTTGAAATCAAATTGGCGACAAAGTCTATTGCTGTGTCACTGCTTTGTTCCATTTATCAGACCACAGGTTTACATCACTGCTCGCCAGTTGGGTTTCCAAAATGAACAGAAACTGCAGCTGACTCAACACAGATGACATGATAACATTTAAAGGCCACAACTATCTTTGTATGCGACAGATAGTGTAGGCACCAATACCGAGGAAGCAAAAACATGGAATCTAAAGATGACTTCCTCTAACACTAAATCGAATTCTATGAAAAACGGACAAACTACAGCGGATAACGTTTTACACACACACACAAAAAAACTGCATATGGCCCTGTTCAATCTCAAATATGTATTTTTTTAATCGCCCTTAAAATGAAAAGTTTGTGTGTTCACTACAACTGAAGTTTCATCTTTTTATTTTTGAGTTTTTCATATCATCTTCCTCTGTTCTCAGAAGAGCAAAGATTAAGAGGAGACGTTTGCCTTCACAAAAAGAGGGTCAACATGTCAGGAGAAGTAAGTCTCTCCATGTTACATCTATAAAATGTGAAAAAAGTGCATACAATTTCTATAGTGGTTTCATATGCAGAAAATAACGCCTCATGAACGAGGTGTCAAGGAATTTAGGTAAAGGGTTATGGATTTTTATCACTGCTAATGTTAAATTAATGTTGAACGATGTGTGTGAGGTCAGAGAGTTCTTTTTCCCTCTCAGAGAGGAGCCTGCAAGAACCTGATGCCTCTAAATCAAAGAGGCCGGGTCATCGTGCTGATAAGCATTATGAGAATACTTCCTGCTCACTGTCCGGTTGCAGATTCTCATGACGAGGCTCTAAGCATGTAACTCTGAACATCTGTAAAAGCCTGTCCCATGATGGTCTGCCAAGTAAACTGGGTTAAAAATCTTCTGTCTTTGTGTGACTCCTTTCTGTAAGTAGATAATGGAAGGACATTTTTTATCCAACATTTTGGTCCTTCGAGCCGGATCTCTATCTGGTTCTAACAGAACGTTTTGGATCTCTGTCTGGTTCTAACAGAACGTTTTGGATCTCTGTCAGGTTCTAACAGAACGTTTTGGATCTCTGTCTGGTTCTAACAGAACGTTTTGGATCTCTGTCTGGTTCTAACAGAACGTTTTGGATCTCTGTCTGGTTCTAACAGAACGTTTTGGATCTCTGTCTGGTTCTAACAGAACGTTTTGGATCTCTGTCTGGTTCTAACAGAACGTTTTGGATCTCTGTCTGGTTCTAACAGAACGTTTTGGATCTCTGTCTGGTTCTAACAGAACGTTTTGGATCTCTGTCTGGTTCTAACAGAACTTTTTGGATCTCTGTCTGGTTCTAACAGAACTTTTTGGATCTCTGTCTGGTTCTAACAGAACGTTTTGGATCTCTGTCTGGTTCTAACAGAACGTTTTGGATCTCTGTCTGGTTCTAACAGAACGTTTTGGATCTCTGTCAGGTTCTAACAGAACGTTTTGGATCTCTGTCTGGTTCTAACAGAACGTTTTGGATCTCTGTCTGGTTCTAACAGAACGTTTTGGATCTCTGTCTGGTTCTAACAGAACGTTTTGGATCTCTGTCTGGTTCTAACAGAACGTTTTGGATCTCTGTCTGGTTCTAACAGAACGTTTTGGATCTCTGTCTGGTTCTAACAGAACGTTTTGGATCTCTGTCTGGTTCTAACAGAACGTTTTGGATCTCTGTCTGGTTCTAACAGAACGTTTTGGATCTCTGTCTGGTTCTAACAGAACGTTTTGGATCTCTGTCTGGTTCTAACAGAACGTTTTGGATCTCTGTCTGGTTCTAACAGAACGTTTTGGATCTCTGTCTGGTTCTAACAGAACTTGTTGGATCTCTGTCTGGTTCTAACAGAACGTTTTGGATCTCTGTCTGGTTCTAACAGAACGTTTTGGATCTCTGTCAGGTTCTAACAGAACGTTTTGGATCTCTGTCTGGTTCTAACAGAACGTTTTGGATCTCTGTCTGGTTCTAACAGAACGTTTTGGATCTCTGTCTGGTTCTAACAGAACGTTTTGGATCTCTGTCTGGTTCTAACAGAACGTTTTGGATCTCTGTCTGGTTCTAACAGAACGTTTTGGATCTCTGTCTGGTTCTAACAGAACTTGTTGGATCTCTGTCTGGTTCTAACAGAACTTGTTGGATCTCTGTCAGGTTCTAACAGAACTTGGATCTCTGTCTGGTTCTAACAGAACTTATTGGATCTCTATATGGTTCTAACAGAACGTTTTGGATCTCTATCTGGTTCTAACAGAACTCATTGGATCTCTGTCTGGTTCTAACAGAACGTTTTGGATCTCTGTCTGGTTCTAACAGAACTCATTGGATCTCTGTCAGGTTCCAACAGAACGTTTTGGATCTCTGTCTGGTTCTAACAGAACTTAATGGATCTCTGTCAGGTTCTAACAGAACTTGTTGGATCTCTGTCAGGTTCTAACAGAACTCATTGGATCTCTATCTGGTTCCAACAGAACGTTTTGGATCTCTATCTGGTTCCAACAGAACGTTTTGGATCTCTATCTGGTTCCAACAGAACTTGTTGGATCTCTGTCTGGTTCTAACAGAACTTGTTGGATCTCTATCTGTTTCTAACAGAACTTGTTGGAGCTCTATCTGGTTCTAACAGAACTTGTTGGAGCTCTATCTGGTTCTAACAGAACTTGTTGGATCTCTATCTGGTTCTAACAGAACTTGTTGGATCTCTATCTGGTTCTAACAGAACTTGTTGGATCTCTATCTGGTTCTAACAGAACTTGTTGGATCTCTATCTGGTTCTAACAGAACTTGTTGGAGCTCTATCTGGTTCTAACAGAACTTGTTGGAGCTCTATCTGGTTCTAACAGAACTTGTTGGATCTCTATCTGGTTCTAACAGAACTTGTTGGATCTCTATCTGGTTCTAACAGAACTTGTTGGATCTCTATCTGGTTCTAACAGAACTTGTTGGATCTCTATCTGGTTCTAACAGAACTTGTTGGATCTCTATCTGGTTCTAACAGAACTTGTTGGATCTCTATCTGGTTCTAACAGAACTTGTTGGATCTCTATCTGGTTCTAACAGAACTTGTTGGATCTCTATCTGGTTCTAACAGAACTTGTTGGATCTCTATCTGGTTCTAACAGAACTTGTTGGATCTCTATCTGGTTCTAACAGAACTTGTTGGATCTCTATCTGGTTCTAACAGAACTTGTTGGAGCTCTATCTGGTTCTAACAGAACTTGTTGGAGCTCTATCTGGTTCTAACAGAACTTGTTGGATCTCTATCTGGTTCTAACAGAACTTGTTGGATCTCTATCTGGTTCTAACAGAACTTGTTGGATCTCTATATGGTTCTAACAGAACTTGTTGGATCTCTATCTGGTTCTAACAGAACTTGTTGGATCTCTATCTGGTTCTAACATAATTTTTGGATCTCTATCTGGTTCTAACAGAACTTGTTGGATCTCTATCTGGTTCTAACAGAACTTGTTGGATCTCTATCTGGTTCTAAC
>JBBPBX010063621.1:8845-20477 GCA_038048925.1 Garcialebias charrua | reverse complement strand
TCTAAAATGAGGTATGTGTTTGTAAAGTCCCCAAAAGTATGTAATATTGTTCCGTAATGATGACTTTAACTACGTCTGCTTTAAGTTGTTCTTTTTTGTTTCCAGGAAATCTCAGTACCTGACGTGACAAAGCAGACTGATGATATCAATGAGCACATTCAGGTAGATACAATGAATTCATAATGTTCATTATCTCATAGGTTTGGGTTGGAGGCCAAATAATACTAGAACCCTCTATAGATTTACAAATATAAGGTTAAAAAGTATCCTACAGTATAAAAATAACATGTTCATGGTAATTGTTGAAACCAGATCTTAAACTTCATTACTCTTAGTCAGACTAGTTCAGTTGTCTCTCTTGGGCCTAAAATTAAGTTTGTGTTGGTAAACTCCCCAAAAGTAGGTAATGTGTCATAATGATCAATCAATCAATCAATCAATCAATCAATCAATCAATCAATCAATCAATCAATCAATTTATTTATAGAGCCCTTTTCAGCAGCCAGAAGGTGCACAAAGTGTTGAACAATACAGAAATAAAACAAACAATAAAAAATAACAATAAAAAACAGCCAGTTAAAAATTAAAAACAATTAAGACCTAACAAGAATGTCAAAGAACTACTAGGTATTAAAAGCCTGCCTGAATAAAAAGGTTTTAAGATTAGATAAAAAAAATAAAAAAACTCCATATGAGTGATGGAGCGCAAGTCCAGAGGTAGCTTATTCCAGAGACTGAGTGCAACAACAGAAAAGGCCCGGTCACCCCATCGTTTGTAGTTGGACTTTGGGATGGACAGGAGAAATGTATTCGATGATCTCAGTGTTCTCCTATATTCACGGACAGTTACAAGATAAGTCAAATACAGTGGGGCAAGACCATGAGAGCTTTAAAAGTGAATAATAAAATTTTAAATTTAATTCTAAAATCAATTGGAAGCCAATGGAGAGAAAATAAAACAGGGGTAATGTGTTCACGTCTGGAGGTGTTGGTTAAAAGTCTAGCTGCAGCATTTTGGACCAATTGAAGGCGTCTAATGGAGGATTGGGAAATTCCTCATCTATAACACTGGTTAATGTGAGTTGTGGGGACTCCGTAAATGTCCAAAAGAGAGCATTGGCTAGCAAATTTGGAAATGGTAACATTGGATTAAGTCCTAGTCAGATGTAGCACAGCACCTGTATTTTGACATGCAGATCATACAACTGGTTGCTGTATTAGTTTTAAGGACTTGTAGCCATACCCCAAGTCAACACAACACATTGTAAAGGCACATCTGACCCTCACTGTTACATTTGATTCAATTAGTATTGTTATGAAAGTCTTTAATTCCAACTCAACAGCGTCTGAAACCTAAAGTAGGTACTGTATAGACAAGTGTCCAAATGCTGACTCTTTGGTAATATTCACCTATCAACCAAATCTGCCACTGAAAATCAACATTACAATCAATTAAACTGAATAATAAGCCAGACATTGTAAAGCATGGAGCAAAATTTGAGACAACTACCTGTTTAGGATCTCGGTCTTCCTCAATGCTCTTAGAGCCTGAAGCGAGGGTTGGAAGACCGTAGTCCATTCCTTTTGGTTCCACGCTTGCACTGGTCAATGTCTGGAACATTTAAGAAAGAGTTGTTGGTATACAAACATGAACAACCAATGGATCCAATGGAAACTAATTTCTTGAATAGATACCTTTTTCAAATGAAATCAAAGAATCATAAAAAGAAGTCATGAACAAGACCCCTAACTTATATTAAACAATGTTAGAGAAATAATCCAAATCTTCTACATTTTCAGGAACTGCAACTGGGTTTAGTGTTTTACACACACCTCAGACATGAGTTCTGGGGACCCAACACACAGCCAGTTAAATGTTCTTCTGCAGACCAACATTGTTCTCCATCATCTAACACTGTAACACTGGTTAATGTGAGTTGTGGGGACTCCGTAAATGTCCAAAAGAGAGCATTGGCCAGCAAATTTGGAAATGGTAACACTGGATTATGTCCTAGTAAGATGTAGCACCGCACCTGTAATTTGACATGCAGATCATACAACTGGTTGCTGTATTAGTTTTAAGGACTTGTAGCCATCAAATGTCAGCCATACCCCATGTCAACACAACACATTGTACAGGCACATCTGACCCTCACTGTTACATTTGATTCAATTAATATTGTTATGAAAGTCTTTAAGTCCAACTCAACAGCGTCTGAAACCTAAAACAGGTATATGACAGGTGTCCAAATGCTGACTCTTTAGTAATATTCACCTATCAACCAAATCTGCCACTGAAAATCAACATTACAATAAATTATGCAGAATAATAAGCTAAACAGTGTAAAGCATGGAGCTATATTTGAGACAGCTACCTGTTTAGGATCTCTGTCTTCCTTAATGCTCTGAGAGCCTGAAGTGAGGGATGGAAGACCGTAGTCCATTCCTTTTGGTTCCACGCTTGCACTGGTCAATGTCTGGAACATTTAACAAAGAGTTGTTGGTATATAAACATGGACAACCAACTGCTTCAATGGAAACTAATTTCTTGAACGGATACCTTTTTCAAATGAAATCAAAGAATCATGAAAGGAAGTTCTGAACAAGACCCCTAACTTATATTAAACACAATGTTAAAGAAATAATCCAAATCTTCTACATTTTCAGGAACTGCAACTGGGTTTAGTGTTTTACACACACCTCAGACATGAGTTCTGGGGACCCAACACACAGCCAGTTAAATGTCCTTCTGCGGACCAACATTGTTCTCCATCATCTAACACTGTAACACTGGTTAATGTGAGTTGTGGGGACTCCGTAAATGTCCAAAAGAGAGCATTGGCCAGCAAATTTGGAAATGGTAACACTGGATTATGTCCTAGTAAGATGTAGCACCGCACCTGTAATTTGACATGCAGATCATACAACTGGTTGCTGTATTAGTTTTAAGGACTTGTAGCCATCAAATGTCAGCCATACCCCATGTCAACACAACACATTGTACAGGCACATCTGACCCTCACTGTTACATTTGATTCAATTAATATTGTTATGAAAGTCTTTAAGTCCAACTCAACAGCGTCTGAAACCTAAAACAGGTATATGACAGGTGTCCAAATGCTGACTCTTTAGTAATATTCACCTATCAACCAAATCTGCCACTGAAAATCAACATTACAATCAATTATGCAGAATAATAAGCTAAACAGTGTAAAGCATGGAGCTATATTTGAGACAGCTACCTGTTTAGGATCTCTGTCTTCCTTAATGCTCTGAGAGCCTGAAGTGAGGGATGGAAGACCGTAGTCCATTCCTTTTGGTTCCACGCTTGCACTGGTACACTCTGTCTCTCATTCTGGAACATTTAACAAAGAGTTGTTGGTTTATAAACATGAACAACCAACTGCTTCAAAGGAAACTAATTTCTTGAACGGATACCTTTTTCAAATGAAATCAAAGAATCATGAAAGGAAGTTCTGAACAAGACCCCTAACTTATATTAAACACAATGTTAAAGAAATAATCCAAATCTTCTACATTTTCAGGAACTGCAACTGGGTTTAGTGTTTTACACACACCTCAGACATGAGTTCTGGGGACCTAACACACAGCCAGTTAAATGTCCTTCTGCGGACCAACATTGTTCTCCATCATCTAACACTGTAACACTGGTTAATGTGAGTTGTGGGGACTCCGTAAATGTCCAAAAGAGAGCATTGGCTAGCAAATTTGGAAATGGTAACACTGGATTAAGTCCTAGTCAGATGTAGCACAGCACCTGTAATTTGACATGCAGATCATACAACTGGTTGCTGTATTAGTTTTAAGGACTTGTAGCCATACCCCAAGTCAACACAACACATTGTAAAGGCACATCTGACTCTCACTGTTACATTTGATTCAATTAGTATTGTTATGAAAGTCTTGAATTCCAACTCAACAGCGTCTGAAACCTAAAGTAGGTACTGTATAGACAAGTGTCCAAATGCTGACTCTTTGGTAATATTCACCTATCAACCAAATCTGCCACTGAAAATCAACATTACAATCAATTAAACTGAATAATAAGCCAGACATTGTAAAGCATGGAGCAAAATTTGAGACAACTACCTGTTTAGGATCTCGGTCTTCCTCAATGCTCTGAGAGCCTGAAGCGAGGGTTGGAAGACCGTAGTCCATTCCTTTTGGTTCCACGCTTGCACTGGTCAATGTCTGGAACATTTAACAAAGAGTTGTTGGTATACAAACATGGACAACCATTGGCTTTAATGGAAACTAATTTCTTGAACAGATACATTATTCAAATGAAATCAAAGAATCATAAAAAGAAGTTCTGAACAAGACCCCTAACCTATATGAAACAATGTTAGAGAAATAATACAAATCTTCTACATTTTCAGGCACTGCAACTGGGTTTAGTGTTTTACACACACCTCAGACATGAGTTCTGGGGACCCAACACACAGCCAGTTAAATGTCCTTCTGCAGACCAACATTGTTCTCCATCATCTAACACTGTAACACTGGTTAATGTGAGTTGTGGGGACTCCGTAAATGTCCAAAAGAGAGCATTGGCTAGCAAATTTGGAAATGGTAACACTGGATTAAGTCCTAGTCAGATGTAGCACAGCACCTGTAATTTGACATGCAGATCAAACAACTGGTTGCTGTATTAGTTTTAAGGACTTGTAGCCATCAAATGTCAGCCATACCCCATGTCAACACAACACATTGTACAGGCACATCTGACCCTCACTGTTACATTTGATTCAATTAGTATTGTTATGAAAGTCTTTAAGTCCAACTCAACAGCGTCTGAAACCTAAAACAGGTATATAACAGGTGTCCAAATGCTGACTCTTTAGTAATATTCACCTATTAACCAAATCTGCCACTGAAAATCAACATTACAATCAATTATACAGAATAATAAGCCAAACAGTGTAAAGCATGGAGTTAAATTTGAGACAACTACCTGTTTAGGATCTCTGTCTTCATCAATGCTGTGAGAGCCTGAAGTGAAGGATGGAAGTCCGTAGTCCATTCCATTTGGTTCCACGCTTGCACTGGTCAATGTCTGGAACATTTAACAAAGAGTTGTTGGTATACAAACATGGACAACCAACTGATTCAATGGAAACTAATTTCTTGAATAGATACCTTTTTTAAAATTAAATCAAAGAATCATAAAAGGAAGTTCTGAACAAGACCCCTAACTTATATTAAACACAATGTTAAAGAAATAATCCAAATCTACCACTTTGGACATGTCTGCCTGCCTGGGAGGAGTCGACGAGGGACAAGCCCCCAGAAACCATCTTGGCTACAGCAAACTGGTTGGTCCACTTAAGTTGTTTACTTGGTGGGGTAGCTTCAGTTTGCTTTGGACTGCTCTGACTGACGAAGCCCTCTGGAGTGAGGGTGAAACGTTTCTACTAAAAAGAAATTGTCCAGATGAACTGATTGAGAATGAGCGGATTTGATACCTGGACTATTGAGAATGAACTTTCTGGCCAAATCTTATACATTTTTAGGCACTGCAACTGGGTATAGTGTTTTACACACACCTCAGACATGAGTTCTCCCCAGAGAACCCAACACACAACCAGTTAAATGTCCTTCTGTGGACCAACATTGTTCTCCATCATCTAACACACTAGGTAACACTGGTTAATGTGAGTTGTGGGGACTCAGTAAATGTCCAAACTAGAGCATTGGCTAGCAAATTTGGAAATGGTAACACTGGATTAAGTCCTAGTCAGATGTAGCACCGCACCTGTAATTTGACATGCAGATCATACAACTGGTTGCTGTATTAGTTTTAAGGACTTGTAGCCATCAAATGTCAGCCATACCCCAAGTCAACACAACACATTGTAAAGGCACATCTGACTCTCACTGTTACATTTGATTCAATTAGTATTGTTATGAAAGTCTTTAATTCCAACTCAACAGCGTCTGAAACCTAAAGCAGGTACTGTATAGACAAGTGTCCAAATGCTGACTCTTTGGTAATATTCACCTATCAACCAAATCTGCCACTGAAAATCAACATTACAATCAATTAAACTGAATAATAAGCCAGACATTGTAAAGCATGGAGCAAAATTTGAGACAACTACCTGTTTAGGATCTCGGTCTTCCTCAATGCTCTTAGAGCCTGAAGCGAGGGTTGGAAGACCGTAGTCCATTCCTTTTGGTTCCACGCTTGCACTGGTCAATGTCTGGAACATTTAACAAAGAGTTGTTGGTATACAAACATGAACAACCAATGGCTTCAATGGAAACTAATTTCTTGAATAGATACCTTTTTCAAATGAAATCAAAGAATCATAAAAAGTAGTCATGAACAAGACCCCTAACTTATATTAAACAATGTTAGAGAAATAATACAAATCTTCTACATTTTCAGGAACTGCAACTTGGTTTAGTGTTTTACACACACCTCAGACATGAGTTCTGGGGACCCAACACACAGCCAGTTAAATGTCCTTCTGCGGACCAACATTGTTCTCCATCATCTAACACTGTAACACTGGTTAATGTGAGATGTGGGGACTCCGTAAATGTCCAAAAGAGAGCATTGGTTAGCAAATTTGGAAATGGTAACACTGGATTATGTCCTAGTAAGATGTAGCACCGCACCTGTAATTTGACATGCAGATCAAACAACTGGTTGCTGTATTAGTTTTAAGGACTTGTAGCCATCAAATGTCAGCCATACCCCATGTCAACACAACACATTGTACAGGCACATCTGACCCTCACTGTTACATTTGATTCAATTAGTATTGTTATGAAAGTCTTTAAGTCCAACTCAACAGCGTCTGAAACCTAAAACAGGTATATAACAGGTGTCCACTGAAAATCAACATTACAATCAATTATACAGAATAATAAGCCAAACAGTGTAAAGCATGGAGTTAAATTTGAGACAACTACCTGTTTAGGATCTCTGTCTTCATCAATGCTGTGAGAGCCTGAAGTGAGGGATGGAAGACCGTAGTCCATTCCTTTTGGTTCCACGCTTGCACTGGTCAATGTCTGGAACATTTAACAAAGAGTTTGTTGGTATACAAACATGGACAACCATTGGCTTTAATGGAAACTAATTTCTTGAGATAAGATATTTCTTGAGATAATAAGAAATAATCCAAATCTTATACATTTTTAGGCACTGCAATTGGGTATAGTGTTTTACACACACCTCAGACATGAGTTCTGGGGACCCAACACACAACCAGTTAAATGTCCTTCTGTGGACCAACATTGTTCTCCATCATCTAACACACTAGGTAACTCACATTAACCAGTGTTAATGTGAGTTGTGGGGACTCAGTAAATGTCCAAACTAGAGAATTGGCTAGCAAATTTGGAAATGGTAACACTGGATTAAGTCCTAGTCAGATGTAGCACCGCACCTGTAATTTGACATGCAGATCAAACAAATGGTTGCTGTATTAGTTTTAAGGACTTGTAGCCATCAAATGTCAGCCATACCCCAAGTCAACACAACACATTGTAAAAGCACATCTGACTCTCACTGTTACATTTGATTCAATTAGTATTGTTATGAAAGTGTTGAATTCCAACTCAACAGCGTCTGAAACCTAAAGTAGGTACTGTATAGAAAAGTGTCCAAATGCTGACTCTTTGGTAATATTCACCTATCAACCAAATCTGCCACTGAAAATCAACATTACAATCAATTAAACTGAATAATAAGCCAGACATTGTAAAGCATGGAGCTAAATTTGAGACAACTACCTGTTTAGGATCTCTGTCTTCTTCAATGCTGTGAGAGCCTGAAGTGAGGGATGGAAGACCGTAGTCCATTCCTTTTGGTTCCACGCTTGCACTGGTCAATGTCTGGAACATTTAACAAAGAGTTGTTGGTATACAAACATGGACAACCATTGGCTTTAATGGAAACTAATTTCTTGAACAGATACATTATTCAAATGAAATCAAAGAATCATAAAAAGAAGTTCTGAACAAGACCCCTAACCTATATGAAACAATGTTAGAGAAATAATACTAATCTTCTACATTTTCAGGCACTGCAACTGGGTTTAGTGTTTTACACACACCTCAGACATGAGTTCTGGGGACCCAACACACAGCCAGTTAAATGTCCTTCTGCGGACCAACGTTGTTCTCCATCATCTAACACACTAGGTAACACTGGTTAATGTGAGTTGTGGGGACTCCGTAAATGTCCAAAAGAGAGCATTGGCTAGCAAATTTGGAAATGGTAACACTGGATTAAGTCCTAGTCAGATGTAGCACAGCACCTGTAATTTGACATGCAGATCATACAACTGGTTGCTGTATTAGTTTTAAGGACTTGTAGCCATCAAATGTCAGCCATACCCCAAGTCAACACAACACATTGTAAAGGCACATCTGACCCTCACTGTTACATTTGATTCAATTAGTATTGTTATGAAAGTCTTGAATTCCAACTCAACAGCGTCTGAAACCTAAAGCAGGTACTGTATAGACAAGTACCCAAATGCTGACTCTGGTAATATTCACCTATCAACCAAATCTGCCACTGAAAATCAACATTACAATCAATTAAACTGAATAATAAGCCAGACATTGTAAAGCATGGAGCTAAATTTGAGACAACTACCTGTTTAGGATCTCTGTCTTCTTCAATGCTGTGAGAGCCTGAAGTGAGGGATGGAAGACCGTAGTCCATTCCTTTTGGTTCCACGCTTGCACTGGTCAATGTCTGGAACATTTAACAAAGAGTTGTTGGTATAGAAACATGGACAACCATTGGCTTTAATGGAAACTAATTTCTTGAACAGATACATTATTCAAATGAAATCAAAGAATCATAAAAGTAAGTTCTGAACAAGACCCCTAACTTATATTAAACAATGTTAGAGAAATAATCCAAATCTTCTACATTTTCAGGCACTGCAACTGGGTTTAGTGTTTTACACACACCTCAGACATGAGTTCTGGGGACCCAACACACAGCCAGTTAAATGTCCTTCTGCGGACCAACATTGTTCTCCATCATCTAACACACTAGGTAACACTGGTTAATGTGAGTTGTGGGGACTCCGTAAATGTCCAAAAGAGAGCATTGGCTAGCAAATTTGGAAATGGTAACACTGGATTAAGTCCTAGTCAGATGTAGCACAGCACCTGTAATTTGACATGCAGATCATACAACTGGTTGCTGTATTAGTTTTAAGGACTTGTAGCCATACCCCAAGTCAACACAACACATTGTAAAGGCACATCTGACCCTCACTGTTACATTTGATTCAATTAGTATTGTTATGAAAGTCTTTAATTCCAACTCAACAGCGTCTGAAACCTAAAGTAGGTACTGTATAGACAAGTGTCCAAATGCTGACTCTTTGGTAATATTCACCTATCAACCAAATCTGCCACTGAAAATCAACATTACAATCAATTAAACTGAATAATAAGCCAGACATTGTAAAGCATGGAGCAAAATTTGAGACAACTACCTGTTTAGGATCTCGGTCTTCCTCAATGCTCTTAGAGCCTGAAGCGAGGGTTGGAAGACCGTAGTCCATTCCTTTTGGTTCCACGCTTGCACTGGTCAATGTCTGGAACATTTAACAAAGAGTTGTTGGTATACAAACATGAACAACCAATGGCTTCAATGGAAACTAATTTCTTGAATAGATACCTTTTTCAAATGAAATCAAAGAATCATAAAAAGAAGTCATGAACAAGACCCCTAACTTATATTAAACAATGTTAGAGAAATAATACAAATCTTCTACATTTTCAGGCACTGCAACTGGGTTTAGTGTTTTACACACACCTCAGACATGAGTTCTGGGGACCCAACACACAGCCAGTTAAATGTCCTTCTGCGGACCAACATTGTTCTCCATCATCTAACACACTAGGTAACACTGGTTAATGTGAGTTGTGGGGACTCCGTAAATGTCCAAAAGAGAGCATTGGCTAGCAAATTTGGAAATGGTAACACTGGATTAAGTCCTAGTCAGATGTAGCACAGCACCTGTAATTTGACATGCAGATCATACAACTGGTTGCTGTATTAGTTTTAAGGACTTGTAGCCATACCCCAAGTCAACACAACACATTGTAAAGGCACATCTGACTCTCACTGTTACATTTGATTCAATTAGTATTGTTATGAAAGTCTTTAATTCCAACTCAACAGCGTCTGAAACCTAAAGTAGGTACTGTATAGACAAGTGTCCAAATGCTGACTCTTTGGTAATATTCACCTATCAACCAAATCTGCCACTGAAAATCAACATTACAATCAATTAAACTGAATAATAAGCCAGACATTGTAAAGCATGGAGCAAAATTTGAGACAACTACCTGTTTAGGATCTCGGTCTTCCTCAATGCTCTTAGAGCCTGAAGCGAGGGTTGGAAGACCGTAGTCCATTCCTTTTGGTTCCACGCTTGCACTGGTCAATGTCTGGAACATTTAACAAAGAGTTGTTGGTATACAAACATGGACAACCATTGGCTTTAATGGAAACTAATTTCTTGAACAGATACATTATTCAAATGAAATCAAAGAATCATAAAAAGAAGTTCTGAACAAGACCCCTAACCTATATGAAACAATGTTAGAGAAATAATACAAATCTTCTACATTTTCAGGCACTGCAACTGGGTTTAGTGTTTTACACACACCTCAGACATGAGTTCTGGGGACCCAACACACAGCCAGTTAAATGTCCTTCTGCAGACCAACATTGTTCTCCATCATCTAACACTGTAACACTGGTTAATGTGAGTTGTGGGGACTCCGTAAATGTCCAAAAGAGAGCATTGGCTAGCAAATTTGGAAATGGTAACACTGGATTAAGTCCTAGTCAGATGTAGCACAGCACCTGTAATTTGACATGCAGATCATACAACTGGTTGCTGTATTAGTTTTAAGGACTTGTAGCCATACCCCAAGTCAACACAACACATTGTAAAGGCACATCTGACTCTCACTGTTACATTTGATTCAATTAGTATTGTTATGAAAGTCTTGAATTCCATCAAATGTCAGCCATACCCCATGTCAACACAACACATTGTACAGGCACATCTGACCCTCACTGTTACATTTGATTCAATTAGTATTGTTATGAAAGTCTTTAAGTCCAACTCAACAGCGTCTGAAACCTAAAACAGGTATATAACAGGTGTCCAAATGCTGACTCTTTAGTAATATTCACCTATTAACCAAATCTGCCACTGAAAATCAACATTACAATCAATTATACAGAATAATAAGCCAAACAGTGTAAAGCATGGAGTTAAATTTGAGACAACTACCTGTTTAGGATCTCTGTCTTCATCAATGCTGTGAGAGCCTGAAGTGAAGGATGGAAGTCCGTAGTCCATTCCATTTGGTTCCACGCTTGCACTGGTCAATGTCTGGAACATTTAACAAAGAGTTGTTGGTATACAAACATGGACAACCAACTGATTCAATGGAAACTAATTTCTTGAATAGATACCTTTTTTAAAATTAAATCAAAGAATCATAAAAGGAAGTTCTGAACAAGACCCCTAACTTATATTAAACACAATGTTAAAGAAATAATCCAAATCTACCACTTTGGACATGTCTGCCTGCCTGGGAGGAGTCG
>JBBPBX010063620.1:8228-20478 GCA_038048925.1 Garcialebias charrua | reverse complement strand
TTACTGACTATGTTAGCCATATTTTTTTTTTTTACTGACTTTACCATTTTATGTAAAAATCTTCATCTGATGTTCAGAATTTATTTATGTAGGGACTCGTGTATAACATGTGTAAAAGATATATCATTATTATCATCATCATCATGATTATTATTTAACTCTTTCTGTGCATGCAGATTCTCTCATTATAGTGAATGTGTTTTATGCTGATACAATGACTGCAGCACAAGTTTAAGACAAAGTCAGCTCATTCTTGATCACAAGTTATAAAACACAAACCTGTATGCTCATCTTGGGTCTGGGGTGTATCATTGCAGACGTCCAGATCTCCATTTGCAGGTTCAGTCTGCACTGGACCTCTCTGAACTGAATCCCCCGTTACCTAGAAATAAAACATGACATTACATTTAGTGTACAGTATGGTTAAATGCAGTGTAAACAATCAAAAAACAGTAGGCAGAATAAATTTAGTGACGGCAACAAAACACAGCAGATTGTAACTGAATGCACTACATGTATTTTGACAGTGTGTTGGGGGATTTACCTTGTGATGCAGGGATGTTGTTTCTGCTGATAGGCTTGTGAATGTCCTCTCTGCATCATGGCTACTGTTGTAGCTTTATGCTTCTTATTAATCTTGTATGGCTGTGGGTCATAGTCATGCAGCTTATATTATAGGTGAAGGCTGAGACAACGCAGTTCGGGTCCAACAACGTGTTTATTCTTCTGTGTAACAACAAGACTGTTCACCCATTCTGTGGGCTCATTGACAGGAGTTATCACTGCTACTGAGGAAGGGCAGGGACTTAAAACAGTGTGGAAGAGATCTTCAAGGCCTGTGTAGCTCCAGCTCGTGATGAACTATCACTGAGTTGCCCGTAAAATTTAGTGATAACGTTACCCGTCGCTTTGTGTGTGGCAGCTGCATGATCCTGCTCGTTGTTGTGAGGCTTGAAAAGTTGTTGGTCGAGGTTTGTTGTGCTACCAGTGTACTTCGGAGGTGCGCTGCATAGCTTACAAATAGCGTGGCTTTTGTCGAGTTTTCCGTCCTTCTAGTAAAACCCGAAAACGTTCCACACTTTAGATTTTTGTCTGGCTGATGTGTTGAAAATCTTTCGCGGTGACTCGCTAGCGCGCGCGGCTACTATTTACATCCATGCTCGCTCGTGCTCTTGGTGAGCTATGGCGCATGCGTGAGAATAGCTTCGCTCTCGCGTTGTTTTAGAAACGCATTGTAAACCCAGCAAGTCTCATGTAGGCCGCACTACCTTCCGCGCGACCATGCTGTGATTTTAATAACAGCTATTTACATAGCACCCGACTGACACGATTCGGTTCCGGTGGAGGACGCAGACCCAGAATGCAGGCGAACAGGACTCAGAGACACAGATGTAAAATAATAATCACTTTAATAAACAAAACAAAAAGACTGAACGGTGCAGTCACTTACAAAACGAGGGAATGATAGATGGCTCCACCAGACATCAGGGAGGAATGGATTTGATTTGATTTTATGACCCGGCGAGGAACAGATGAAATGAGAGGGCTTTTATACACTGAGGGATAGTGAGTAAAACTCAGAGCACCTTGGCAGGCGGCAGGTGAAAGTGATTAGCTATGGACAACAGGTGAAAATGATTAGCGATGAGGCATGAACTGAGGAGTGAGCAAAAACAGAAAAAACATGACAGGCGCAGAGCCTGACAGGCGCAGATCATGACAGAACCCCCCCCTCAAGGGTGGCACCCGACACCCCCAAGAAGGACCCCCCAAAAGAACAAGGGCGGGCGGAGGGAGGCAACCGGCAGGACGGCGGGCCAACACCGGCCAGATCCGGGGGACGCCCAGGAGGACGCCCATCACCATCAGCCAGATCCGGGGGTTGACCTGGAGGCCGCCCATCGCCATCAGCCAGATCCGGGGGTTGACCTGGAGGCCGCCCATCGCCATCAGCCAGATCCGGGGGTTGACCTGGAGGCCGCCCATCGCCAACAGCTGGTTCAGGAGGTCGTCCATCGAGCGGCGATGCGTTAGGCGGGCGACCGGAGCAACGCCCAGCAACGGCCGGAACACCTTCGTCGGCCGGAACACCTTCGTCGGCCGGAACACCTTCGTCGGCCGGAACACCTTCGTCGGCCGGAACACCTTCGTCGGCCGGAACACCTTCGTCGGCCGGAACACCTTCGTCGGCCGGAACACCATCGTCGGCCGGAACACCATCGTCGGCCGGAACACCATCGTCGGCCGGAACACCATCGTCGGCCGGAACACCATCGTCGGCCGGAACACCGTCGTCGGCCGGAACACCGTCGTCGGCCGGAACACCGTCGTCGGCCGGAACACCGTCGTCGGTCGGAACACCTCGTCGTCGGAAACAAGACCCCGACAGTAGGGACTTGGTCGGCCGGTCCCGAGTCGTCGATGGCAGAACCACGAGAGCCGTTGACACCCGAGACGACCCCAAGCGTAGGGATGTCGAGCGGCGAGACATCGTCTGCGTTGTCGGGACCCCCGTCATCGAGATCCTCGTCGTGGGGACCCTCGTCGAGCGGCGAGACGTCTTCAGGACTCTCGTCATCAGGATCCTCGAGTCCCTCGTCTTTGTGAGGACCCTCGTCGAACGGCGAGACGTCTTCAGGACCCTCGTCTTTGTGAGGACCCTCGTCGAGCGGCGAGACGTCTTCAGGACCCTCGTCGTCAGGATCCTCGAGACCCCCGTCTTTGTGAGGACCCTCGTCGAGCGGCGAGACGTCTTCAGGACCCTCATCGTCGGGACCCTCAGAGACGTCGTGAGGACCCTCTGCTGAGACGTCGTGAGGACCCTCGTTGTCGTGCTCCACTGTGAAGTCATCCGGACCCTCTGCGTCTGGACCCTCGGCGTCTGGACCCTCTGACTCCGCCAGGCGAGGAGCCTTTTATTTCCGTCTCTGTCGAGCAGACTTGACTGGTCGTGAAGGAATTGTCGCGAACACACAGCTACAATGAGTTTCTCTTCCATAGTCCACGACCTCGCGGGTCTTTTCTGTGTCCCAAAAACAATACGTCACATAGTGCGCGCGCACCCTCGTTTCCGCGTCACATAGGGACTCTCCCCCTGACCCCCTCTCTTCTCCCCCGACTCTCCCTGATTGGTTGACACACCAACCAATCGGGTAGAGTTGAGCGGCGTTTGAAAGTTTGAACCGCGAAATCTTCAGCATGTTGAATGCTCGGTTTGGAGGCGGAAGCCGGTTCACGTGCACGGAAAAACGCTTCTCAGCACGCTCAACACGCACGCGACCTGACGCCAGACGCCAGGAGGTGCCTGGAAGCGCGTCCACCATTGACTTTACATGTAAACTGGACGCTTTGGAGGCGGAAGCCGGTTCACGTGCACGGAAAAACGCTTCCCAGCACGCTCAACACGCACGCGACCTGACGCCAGACGCCAAGACGTGGCTGGAAGCGCGTCCACCATTGACTTTACATGTAAACTGGACGCTCCTGCTGCCAAAACGCTGCTTGGTGTGACTACACCATTAGGGGGTGAGATGTGAGAAGCTCTGTTTTTATTGGCTGGTTAACCTCGGGGCGCTCTGGTTTTTATAAATGCTTTTATTACCACCGGGAGACGCCAGAGGACTATAGTTTTTTTCAGATATTACCTGTCAAACATAAATCTATCCGGAGATAGTGGCCGAGTGAAGAAATATGTTAAAAAAAATAAGTTATATACTTAAGCTTTAAGGATGTTGAACAATTGGTTTTACAAAAAGAGGACAGAAACGTGAGGAGAGGTTTTATTCCTCTCCTCACATTGTTTAGAATACATAAATTGTCTAAAATCCTGTTTTTACTGTTTTAAAGTCTAAATTGTTCTGATAAGAGGACACGATAGACCACACAGCATCCAGGAGTTAATATGCAGGATTAAGTTTTTTTTATTTTTATGATAACTGAGTAAAACATTAAAATTTTACATTTTGTTTTTATGTTTTGAAGTTTGTAAACTTAACGTTGCTCTGACTGGTTGATGTTTGAGTGTTAGAGTTCACCAAAACTTACAGAAACGTCAACACACGGAACAGACGGAGCAAATGATGGAGCAAAAATGAGTTTAAAATAAGATTAGTGAATGTGACGTTATTTATCTATCCATTCATCCAACCATCCATCTGTCTGTCTGTCCATCTATCCGACAGTCTATCCATCCATCTATCCAGACATCCAAACATCATTCATCCATCTATCTATCATCATCCATCTTTCCACCACCTCATCCATCCATCCATCAGCCACCCATCCACCATCTATCCAACCATCCATCATCATCCATACTTCCATCACCTCATCTGTCCGTCCATCCATCCATCCCTCCATCCATCATCCATCCATCCATCACCTTATCCATCCACCCATCCATCATCATCCCATCCATCACATCCATCCATCCAGCCATCCATCCATCCATCCATCCATACATACATACATACATACATACATCCATTTACATACATACATACATACATACATACATACATACATACATACATACATACATACATACATACATACATACATCATCCATTCATCCATCCATCCATCAACCCATCCATCACCTCATCATCCATCCATCCTCTATCATCCACACATCCATCCAACCAACCAAACATCCATCATCACCCATCCATCCATCCATTATCCAACATCCATCGTCAACCCATCCATCATCCATACATACATCCATACATACAGTACATACATACATAATCCATCCATCCAGCCAACCAGCCATCCATTATCATCATCCATCATTATCCATCCATAATCCATCATCCACCCATCCATCCATCCAACAACCACCCATCCATTATCATCCACCATCATCCAGCCATTCATCCACTAATCCATCCATCCATCCATCCATCAAACTATCATCATCCATCCAGCCAGCCATGCATCACCCATCCACCCATCCATGCATCCATGCATCCATCCATCCATCCATCCATACCTTACAGGACTTGACGACAATAACTCCTGAGTTCTTGTAGTTCTTCTTCTTCTTCTGTTTTTTGGGGTTGATGCAGTCAAACTCCACCTGAGGAGACAGAGAAAGTGAAAGAAAAAGACAGAAAAAAAAGAAGAAGAAAACAAAGTGTGTGTCAGGAACAGAGGGCAAAGTTAAAGCGAGACTGAGCACAGATGACAGCAGAGTTGGTTGGAGGGAGCTGAGAGAGCGTTGGGTTTGAAGAAGCTGACTGAGAGGCTGTGACAGCAATCGGCAACTTTCCAGACGCCGCCTACGGTAATTTCAACATGACTGACACACTCGGAGCTGATCAGCAGCACACTGTACTATGCAGACGTACAGTACGGACCCCTGCTGTACACCTCAGAAGGAAATGGGTTAATTCAATGTGATGCCGAAGAAAGAGAAGAGTCTTAATGCGACAGACTTTGATCACGACAGACACTTTCTGCAGTCAGAGGCTGATCTGTCCGACAGGTAGCTCTAAACGCCCCGCCGTGTCACCGGAGCTCAGCTAAAGGCTGCTTTACATCTCAATAGCACCTCTCACTTCGTTTTCCTACTCGTAGTCTTTCTCGCTCCCTATCTCCATTCTGCTTCTGTCACTATTTGCTTGATATTTTGCACCCCCCTCCCCAACACGCACCATTTCCACTCATGAAAGGTCTCGGTGGGAGAAGAAGTGATGAAGCTGCTAATGAATGAACGGTGCTCTGATCTGTGCAGCTCGAAAGCTTCAGCACAAATTTAAAAAAAGCAAAAGGAAGGAAATCTCAGCAGAAGCTACTTGTTGGAGCGAGACGACTGGAAATAAATGAGGCTAAATGTGATTTATTCTCTAATAAAACTAAAATGCTACATTTTAGGAATTCTACACAAAATCAATGAGAGAGAGAAAGAAAGTTTTTAATTGATAATTTCATGTTGAGACCGTTTGACAGACTTGTTTCGGTTAAACCCTCAAAGTCTCCAGATGTAGCTTTTAGGCTGTGAGTTGTGGATCACCTTCAGCTACTACCACATCAAATCTAAGCTTGGTGTCTGTAAAACTGACTGAATCAGAGCCATTTTTCTGTTGGCATAGGTCCGCCATCTTCAATTGCTTGGACTCCAAAGGTTAATTAGATGTAAACGAACGCCAAAGGTTTACATTCTAAAAGTTTCATTGAATTCGGTCCACCTGTTCATGAGATATTTTGCTAACAGACAGAGTTGACTCCAACTGACCCAACTAGAGCTGGGGTTTTTTGTGCTTCCTAATGTCAGCTGGCTCTGATGACATCTTGAATTGGTCGAATCAGTTGTAAACATGTATCCAATAATTATTTTCAAAAAATTTCATTCAAATCCATCCAGTGACTCAAGAAATATTTTGCTAACAGACAAGAAGAGTTGACTCCAAATACTTAATGGCAAATCTTTAAACAGATATTCTTTAATTGGTTTGCTCATAATGTGTTGGAAATCAGTCTCAACTACTACCACACCAAATGACTGCCAGTCAAACTGACAGCGATTTTTTTGTGTGTGTATTTTTTAGGATCAGTTGGCTGTGGCGGCCATCTTGAATGAGGTTGGCACCAAAAGTTAATCAGTTGTAAATGGAATAAAATAACATCATCAGCTGCATTCAGCAGTCGGCGATAAAAAAAAATTTTTTTTTTAATATAATTATTTGTATTTATTATAAATATTGTAAAAAATAAAAAAAAATAAAAATTAACTTCTGCTGTAAAATGCAGTTGACATAAATTAAAGATTAAATTAATTAATTAATTAAATTCCTCCTCTGTTTAAAGATGGTTAGGGTTAGAGAGGAGGAGCTTCAGGTCTGATACACAGTCATTTTCTCACCTAGCAGGAATTTCATCCATGTGACCAGTGTCCCATCTGTGAGTCAAGACTGTTGCTAGAAGACCCTAACAAGGATCTTTGAATCATCTTTTGTAATTCAGTTATTTCATAAAACCTCAAGCAAATGTTAAATGGACCTGTGCTAGATTTCAGGTTCGGTTATTATTGCCATTGTCAATGAACAGGATTCACAGACTAGGAACTTGCTTTGGCATAAAGGTGCAAATAAAATATAAAAGATAAAAGAAAACATATGTACACACCAACCAATACAATATAATACAATACAATACAATATTCAGAAAAATAATGTGCAAATGGAGTAGTGCAGTTAAAATGCAGTGATAAAGTGACCAAAGCAGAGTTATACCGTAACGGGATTATGAGTGTTCAAGAGTCAAATGGCAGATGGGAAGAAACTGTTCTTTTGGCAGGAGGTTCTGGTCCGAATGGACCGAAGCCTCCTGCCCGAGGGGAGTGGTTCAAAGAGTTCATATGCAGGGTGAGAAGGGTCAGCTGTAATCCAACCTGCTCGCTCCACAGTCCTGGAGACGTACAGGTCATGGCACCTCCTTGCCCTCACTGCAGGACTTACACAGCAAACGCCTCACTCGGAAAGCCCACTGCATGGCAGGTGATCCCACACACCCACTACACAGCTGCTTCAGACTGCTGCCATCAGGGAGGAGACTGAGGAGTCTCCAGGCTCGAACCAGCAGACTGAGAGACAGCTCTGTTCATCAGGCAGTCAGGATGCTAAACACTCTGCCTGCTCTGCCCCCCCTCCCATTTGAACTGCCTTAACACTAAAACTTTCTCACACATTACCACACAACACAAAGATTTTAACACTGGACTCTGTGTCATCAAACGGGTTATTCACTAAACTCTCGGTCATGTGCTCATACAGTTTGCACTACTTCTCATACTTGCACTAATGTTTGTATTACATCACTGCCTATAGTCATAATACTGTTTACATTCTCTGTTTACATTTATTAATACTGTTTACTTTTATTACTACTGCTTACATTTAATTACTACTGTTTACATTTACACTACTCTAATATCTACACCACTGCTGATACATATACAGTGTGCTCTGAACGGTCTTATTTAGGGATGCCCAATGTGCCTTACTGCATATGCCACTTTTTGCCTCTATAACAACATCAACTACTACCTCATACATATACTGTGCACATTAACTCATACGCTGCTTTGCCACTTTGCAAATGTCAATGCTAGAAACCTTTAGTTTATTTTAGTTATACTTTTTATACTCTTTTTTTATACTAGTATGCAAAAACTCAGGACAGTATTATGTTCATTAAATGTTTAATGTTTTAGTTTTAGTTTTAGAGTTGGTGTAAATTTTCATACTCTTATACCACTATGCAAAAACTCAGGACAGTGTTAGTTTTACTATTTTATGCTTATGTCTATTATTATATGTTTCAGTGTTTCAATGTTTAGATGTTTACTGTTGCACCGAGGGACTGAGAGAAACGCAATTTCGGTCCTGTGTATGTCCTGTACAGTACATATTGCAGATCTGACAATAAAGTTGACTTTGACTTTGACTTTGACTTTGACTTTGGATAGATGGGAGGCTTTACCTTCTCCACAGAGCGCACAATGCGCTGCAGTCTCTGTCTGTCCCTGGTAGTGGCCCCGGCGTACCACACCATGATGGAAAAGCAGAGGATGGACTCGATGATGGCCGTGTAGAACTGCACCATCAGCTTGGCCGGCAGCTTGGCTTTCCTCAGGACCACAAGTGGGAGTTGATGTTCAGCTCCCACTTGAGGTCCTGGGTGATGGTGATGACGAGAAACTGATAACAGTCCACAGTGATGATGGGGGTATAGTTAAGAGTGGGCGGTGGGGGGCTGTGGCTTTCCTGAAATCCACAATCATCTACACTGTCTTCTGGGCATTAAGCTCCAGGTTGTTGTTGCTGCACCAGGTCACCAGCCGTTCCACCTCCCTCCTGTAGGCAGACCCATCACCATCGAAGATGAGCCCAATGAGGGTGGTGTTGTTCGCAAACTTAACAAGTTTGACAGAGTGTTATGTGCTTGGGGCACATTATTATGCCCGAGTGTATTTGTTTATTTTGGTTGTCCACCTAGCCTCGCTGTTAAAATTACTTTGAAAGCCTGGATGAGCTCAGTCTTCGCTCTATGGACGGCGCTGTGAGTCCGCCTATAAATAGGCTGGATGCAGAGATCTGGGGGGAGGATTTGCGTTTCCCCTCCCGCCCCTCACCACTCAGGTTGTCACTCCCGAGGGAGTTGTTTTGTGAGCAGGTGCACGCTCATTCTGTCCTAGAAGACAGCTGCGTGTGATCGGTTGGCCATGGAGGGCCTACTAGTTTAGTTGGACTTTGCTTGTTGTTACTTTTTTACATAGGTTTTTAGCCTGATGGTACCGGTAGTCCTGTTTTCGTTCTTCCCGTTACCTTAGGTGGGCGTTTTGTCCTTAGTCTGATGCTAATAGGGGCTTCGACGGCCCCATATGGGTTTGGCTCCCTATGGTATAGTTTGATTCTTTTGGGCCGGCTCACCAGTCCCACCTTTCTGTTGAGACTTTGGGGTTTTTTGGACACAGGGAAACCGAAGGTGTGAACTCCTGCTTTTTTTCCCCAGAGAGGCAACAGGCTGCATAAACCACGCCCGCAGCCACAGAGAGTTGAAAGAAAATAAACTTTTTTGAAACCTTCCTTTTGACTCGTGTCCTTTAAATATGTTACGTTCACGGTGGACGTAACAAAAAGTCATGGCTGGAGGTGCAGCAGTTGGTGTACAGGGAGAAAAGCAGAGGGGAAAGTGCACACCCCTGTGGAGATCCTGTGCTTAAAGGGTCCGAGACAACTTTCCCCAGCCGCACACACTGACTCCGATCTGGTAGGAAGTCTGTGATCCACCTGCAGGTGGAGTCAGGTACATGGAGCAGAGAGAGCTTGTCTCGGAGCAAAGCGGGAAGGATGGTGTTAAAATGATATGCGACAAAAAGAAACTGAAGTCCATGAGTTGTTTTATTTTACAGATGTGATAGAAAGAGCTTGAAAATCAACAATATTGACACTAAGACTCGCTGGATTTGTGTAGAAATGTGGAATTTATGGCAAGTTTAGGCTTGAAAATGTTTAATATAAAAACCATGAAAACCTGTGATCGACCTGCAACAAAATAATTTCCTTATCTCTTGAGATAATTGGATGAAATTTTCAAGGGAATTAGAAAATTACTTGTTCTTTCCATCAGCTACCTACCGGTATGTTTGTTATTAAATAATTTATTCATTTTGATTTAGAACTCTTGTGCAAAATAAATATGCACCACTAATCAAAGTAGATGGAGAAAAAAGATTAATCTGGGATCAAAAAGAAACTTATTTAGCTGTTGTTGTTGTTCAAGACCACCTGATGAGCATCGACGTACACTCGCTCCACTGGCTTCCTGTAGGCAAGAACTGACATGATCACCCTCCAGTGCACCTATAGAAACACTTCCCCCATCTGAAAGACCTTCCAACTCCACAACCTCCACACATTCTCTCCGATACTCATTCAAACCACCTCCACTTTCCCAGGACGAAACCACCAACCATGAACAATGGCGCATTTGGTGCTTCAAAAAAAGGACAGCCGTAAAAGTGAGGGCGACCACCATGGCGGGTACAAAGTGGGCTGAGGTGGTTAACGATGCAGGCGACAAAATAATGTGCACAGCCTGGAGTACAGCTTTTCAAGCCGAGGGCACAAAAACGTGGTTTGTGGTTTTAAAAACTCAACAGCATGGCTTCCAGGTTGCTTGGTCACACATTTTGTGCAAAGATGTCATATTTGAGTCCCCGATAAGCCGGATCTCTTAAAGAAACCTGATGTAAAATGGACCTGCTTTGAGATGTAGAGCCCAGGATGATAGAGCACACACACCTTATACCCATGCCATGTGTTTTACCTCCACTGAGTTCTGCGCCTCGCTCATCTTGGCAACTGCTGTCTGAAACTCTCCGATGAAGTCGTGGCCTCCGTCGTTGTCGTAGTCGTAACACAGCACCTGTCATTGGGCAGAAGGCATCCCATCATCCTGTCCTGGGATTTATTCAAATCCTGGGATTTATTCTCGAGTTCCTTTCAAGGCCCGTTTCTGTTTGAGTCTTACAATCGAGGCGGGTGGATGGAACAAAGCAAACGCTCAGAGAGGAGGAGGAAACTAACCTTGATGTTTCTGTCCACGTCTCCGTTGCAGAGGGAAATGAGAGGCACAGTGAAGGGTTTCCACACCGGATCCAACGTGTTCTTAATGACCTGGTCCCAGAAACAGGAAGGTTCTCGTCAAAACACACTCATGAACTTTGGCTTATATTAATCTGGTAGGTGACAGTGATAGGCCGTGTAATGACTCACCTCAGTCCGGTGCACAAGCATCCATTTACCGTCGTCTCCCTGTTTGTGAAACTCCAAGTACGGATCTGATTTACCGAAGAAGTCCTGTCATTGGAAAGATTATCCTTATTATTCCCATTTCCCCCTATTTAACTAATCTTCAGCTGACCCCCTCTGTTGTGTTGTGATCGTTTAAACAGCTCTTCTAAAGAAGGTTTTATTTAAAACGAGACACTCGGAGCTTCAGCAGTCAGTGTTTTTGTGCGTCCTGGTGGTTTAACAGGAGCGTGCACAGCAGGTGGATTCATAGCAAACAGCTCCTCTAATGAGCTGCAGCTTTATTTTCTGTTTTAATGTGGAAGTTACATAATGATAAGATAATCACATTTTCCTCAAAAAGGTGCCACAAAAGCCAATCCAGTCCAAGGAAAGAATTAAAAGCAGCTCTTCTCATTCGAACCATTGTTAAAACCTTATTATTAACAATGTTTTGTTGTATTATCATTATTAAATTTCATACATGGTGCACCCTGGTCTACTTCTTTGTTGTTTCTGGTTCAGTTTCATTGTCATCCCCACAAACAAAACTTTTACATCAACAAGAGTACTGTGTGCAGCACATTACATGAAAAACTGTAAATTTATCTGTAAATTATCACACATTTACAACAATTAATAGCAGTGGTCTGGACAAGCAATAACCTTGTAAAACATTTGACCTTGATTTATGACCTTGACCTCAGAGCTGGGTTGACAAAAATTGTACATGGCCTTCATTTTGGTGATGATGCATGCAAATATGTTGAGCGAATCAAAATTAAGAGTGGGACAAGAGAATATTTAGGCCCTCTTTACACGAAAAAGATTTCTGGTGAAAATGGAAGAGTTTTGTTGCGAATGTTTTCTCTGACAATGGCACAATTTGAGAACAGGTTACAGAGTGCAATGGTTCAAAAATGTCCTGGTGTTTGTTGTTGTGTAAACAGAAT
>JBBPBX010063619.1:0-20478 GCA_038048925.1 Garcialebias charrua | reverse complement strand
GGTACGGGAAAGGCACGAGAGTGTTTCGGGGTGGACCAGCTCGACTTCCCGCGGTCGCCGCGAGAAGGGCGGAGCGGCGCTAAGGCATTCACACGTGCATTTTCGTAGGAAATGCGGTTTTTCTAGTTGTGTGAATGCCAACAAGGCATTCACACTATAGAGATTGTGTTTATATTTGTGTGAATGCCAACAAGGCATTCACACTATAGAGATTGTGTTTATATTTATTATTATCTACAGTTTATAGATGTTACTATCTTCATTCCGTACGTTTTTTGGCATGTAACTACTCGCACAGTTTTGGTGCGATTTCAACAATTCATATATCAAAATGTTCAGCTCATTTAGGACAATCCGGCTATGACTTTTGGTAATGCTGCAACTTTAGCTTTTTGAGATATTCAGCCTTTTCGGCCATCTTTTTCCCATTGAAAATGAATGGAGCTAAAATGAAATGGCCGTTTGGGGGCTTTATCATATCCTAAATCTCACCAAATTTGGCAGACTCATCACTCAGACATGGGGGAGTAAAAAATGATCAAAACCTCATGTTTTCATATATGATGAAGGGGCGTGGCCTGGCCTCAAAGTTAGGTATCTCGCCATGAAAAACGAAACACTAATAGCACCTACACGAAAACTGTCTAATACATCAAACCTTCAGTGATTGACCCACAACCAGTCCCCTGCAATACTGAATGGTCAAATCATGACATTAATTAAGCCACGCCCCCTCACAACAGGAAGTGTACAGTTGTACATTGAACGTCCCGATCGGACACCTGTTACCTAATCAGCGTGACGGTCTGTCCAGTGACCAAAGACATGTTGCTGTAACAAGCTTTCCAACACTGACCGTTTTGGGTGGAGCATGTGGGCGTGGCAATATGGCGAATCAGACGTAACGCCATCACAAACGAAACACTAATAGCACCTACACGAAAACTGTCTAATACATCAAACCTTCAGTGATATACCCACATCCGGTCCCCTGCAATACTGACTGGTCAAATCATGACAATAATTAAGCCACGCCCCCTCACAACAGGAAGTGTACAGTTGTACATTGAACGTCCGGATTGGACACCTGTTACCTAATCAGCGTGACGGTCTGTCCAGTGACCAAAGACATAGTGTTGTAACAAGCTTTCCAACAATGACTGTTTTGGGTGGAGCATGTGGGCGTGGCGATGTGGCGAATCAGACGTAACGCCGTCACAATACGTTTGGCCTTTTGGGAGCTTTATCATATCCCAAAACTCACCAAATTTGGCAGACTCGTCAGGACTGGTGAAAAATTACATATTTTGGGGGCGTGGCCAAAATTGCAACAGAAAGGGCTCAAGAGCGCCACCTAGAATATTTCAAATTACCCTCCGCATTGGCCTTAGTTTCACGTAGGATCATGAAATTTGGTACACTTGTCCAATTCACCAAGACGCACAGAAAACCCTCTGGCGTCAACGTTGTACGATAAATGGGAAGGCGGCCATTTTGGAATGTGGACCAAATTGGTGCACGCATTGGGTGCCGAACGGGTACGGGAAAGGCACGAGAGTGTTTCAGGGTGGACCAGCTCGACTTCCCGCGGTCGCCACGAGAAGGGCGGAGCGGCGCTAAGGCATTCACACGTGCATTTTCGCAGGAAATGCGGTTTTTCTAGTTATAGTTACTATCTTCATTCCGTACGTTTTTTGGCATGTAACTACTCGCACAGTTTTGGTGCCATTTCAACAATTCATATATCAAAATGTCCAGCTCGTTCAGGACAATCCGGCTATGACTTTTGGTAATGCTGCAACTTTAGCTTTTTGAATTATTTAGCCTTTTCGGCCATTTTTTTCCCATTGAAAATGAATGGAGCTAAAATGAAATGGCCTTTTGGGGGCTTTATCATATCCTAAATCTCACCAAATTTGGCAGACTCATCACTCAGACATGGGGGAGTAAAAAATGATCAAAATCTCACGTTTTCATATATGCTGAAGGGGCGTGGCCTGGCCTCAAAGTTAGGTATCTCGCCATGGAAAACGAAACACTAATAGCACCTACACGAAAACGGTCTAATACATCAAATCTTCAGTGATTGACCCACAACCGGTCCCTTACAATACTGAATGGTCAAATCATGACATTAATTAAGCCACGCCCCCTCACAACAGGAAGTGTACAGTTATACATTGAACGTCCCGATCGGACACCTGTTACCTAATCAGCGGGACGGTCTGTCCAGTGACCGAAGACATGTTGCTGTAACAAGCTTTCCAACACTGACCGTTTTGGGTGGAGCATGTGGGCGTGGCAATGTGGCGAATCAGCCGTCACGCCGTCACAAACGAAACACTAATAGCACCTACACGAAAACAGTCTAATACATCAAACCTTCAGTGATTGACCCACATCTGGTCCCCTGCAATACTGAATGGTCAAATCATGACATTAATTAAGCCACGCCCCCTCACAACAGGAAGTATTTTTTCCCATTGAAAATGAATGGAGCTAAAATGAAAGTGCCTGTTGGGGGCTTTATCATATCCTAAATCTCACCAAATTTGGCAGACTCATCACTTAGACATGGGGGAGTAAAAAATGATCAAAACCTCGCGTTTTCATATATGCTGAAGGGGCGTGGCCTGGCCTCAAAGTTAGGCATCTCGCCATGAAAAACGAAACACTAATAGCACCTACACGAAAACCATCTAATACATCAAACCTTCAGTGATTGACCCACAACCACTGCCCTGCAATACTGAATGGTCAAATCATGACATTAATTAAGCCACGCCCCCTCACAACAGGAAGTGTACAGTTATACATTGAACGTCCCGATCGGACACCTGTTACCTAATCAGCGGGACGGTCTGTCCAGTGACCGAAGACATGTTGCTGTAACAAGCTTTCCAACACTGACCGTTTTGGGTGGAGCATGTGGGCGTGGCGATGTGGCGAATCAGCCGTCACGCCGTCACAAACGAAACACTAATAGCACCTACACGAAAACAGTCTAATACATCAAACCTTCAGTGATTGACCCACATCCGGTCCCCTGCAATACTGAATGGTCAAATCATGACAATAATTAAGCCACGCCCCCTCACAACAGGAAGTGTACAGTTTTACATTGAATGTCCCGATCAGACACCTGTTACCTAATCAGCGTGACGGTCCGTCCAGTGACCGAAGACATGTTGCTGTAACAAGCTTTCCAACACTGACCGTTTTGGGTGGAGCATGTGGGCGTGGCGATGTGGCGAATCAGACGTAACGCCGTCACAATACGTTTGGCATTTTGGGGGCTTTATCATATCCCAAAACTCACCAAATTTGGCAGACTCGTCAGGACTGGTGACAAATTACATATTTTGGGGGCGTGGCCAAAATTGCAACAGAAACGGCTCAAGAGCGCCACCTAGAAAATTTCAAACTACCCTCCGCATTGGCCTTAGTTTCACGTAGGATCATGAAATTTGGTACACTTGTCCAATTCACCAAGACGCACAGAAAACCCTCTGGCGTCAACGTTGTACGATAAATGGGAAGGCGGCCATTTTGGAATGTGGACCAAATTCGAGTGCACGCACTAGGTGCCGAACTGGTACGGGAAAGGCACGAGAGCGTTTCGGGGTGGACCAGCTCGACTTCCCGCGGTCGCCGCGAGAAGGGCGGAGCGGCGCTAAGGCATTCACACGTGCATTTTCGCAGGAAATGCGGTTTTTCTAGTTATAGTTACTATCTTCATTCCGTACGTTTTTTGGCATGTAACTACTCGCACAGTTTTGGTGCCATTTCAACAATTCATATATCAAAATGTCCAGCTCGCTCAGGACAATCCGGCTATGACTTTTGGTAATGCTGCAACTTTAGCTTTTTGAATTATTTAGCCTTTTCGGGCATTTTTTTCCCATTGAAAATGAATGGAGCTAAAATGAAATTGCCTTTTGGGGGCTTTATCATATCCTAAATCTCACCAAATTTGGCAGACTCATCACTTAGACATGGGGGAGTAAAAAATGATCAAAACCTCGCGTTTTCATATATGCTGAAGGGGCGTGGCCTGGCCTCAAAGTTAGGTATCTCGCCATGGAAAACGAAACACTAATAGCACCTACACGAAAACGGTCTAATACATCAAATCTTCAGTGATTGACCCACAACCGGTGCCCTGCAATACTGAATGGTCAAATCATGACATTAATTAAGCCACGCCCCCTCACAACAGGAAGTGTACAGTTGTACATTGAACGTCCCGATCGGACACCTGTTACCTAATCAGCGGGACGGTCTGTCCAGTGACCGAAGACATGTTGCTGTAACAAGCTTTCCAACACTGACCGTTTTGGGTGGAGCATGTGGGCGTGGCGATGTGGCGAATCAGCCGTCACGCCGTCACAAACGAAACACTAATAGCACCTACACGAAAACAGTCTAATACATCAAACCTTCAGTGATTGACCCACATCTGGTCCCCTGCAATACTGAATGGTCAAATCATGACATTAATTAAGCCACGCCCCCTCACAACAGGAAGTATTTTTTCCCATTGAAAATGAATGGAGCTAAAATGAAAGTGCCTGTTGGGGGCTTTATCATATCCTAAATCTCACCAAATTTGGCAGACTCATCACTTAGACATGGGGGAGTAAAAAATGATCAAAACCTCGCGTTTTCATATATGCTGAAGGGGCGTGGCCTGGCCTCAAAGTTAGGCATCTCGCCATGAAAAACGAAACACTAATAGCACCTACACGAAAACCATCTAATACATCAAACCTTCAGTGATTGACCCACAACCACTGCCCTGCAATACTGAATGGTCAAATCATGACATTAATTAAGCCACGCCCCCTCACAACAGGAAGTGTACAGTTATACATTGAACGTCCCGATCGGACACCTGTTACCTAATCAGCGGGACGGTCTGTCCAGTGACCGAAGACATGTTGCTGTAACAAGCTTTCCAACACTGACCGTTTTGGGTGGAGCATGTGGGCGTGGCAATGTGGCGAATCAGCCGTCACGCCGTC
Source organism: Garcialebias charrua (assembly GCA_038048925.1). Taxonomy (NCBI): domain Eukaryota; kingdom Metazoa; phylum Chordata; class Actinopteri; order Cyprinodontiformes; family Rivulidae; genus Garcialebias; species Garcialebias charrua. The sequence continues at coordinate 15,454 of JBBPBX010063619.1, read as the reverse complement.
ACAAACGAAACACTAATAGCACCTACACGAAAACAGTCTAATACATCAAACCTTCAGTGATTGACCCACATCTGGTCCCCTGCAATACTGAATGGTCAAATCATGACATTAATTAAGCCACGCCCCCTCACAACAGGAAGTATTTTTTCCCATTGAAAATGAATGGAGCTAAAATGAAAGTGCCTGTTGGGGGCTTTATCATATCCTAAATCTCACCAAATTTGGCAGACTCATCACTTAGACATGGGGGAGTAAAAAATGATCAAAACCTCGCGTTTTTATATATGCTGAAGGGGCGTGGCCTGGCCTCAAAGTTAGGCATCTCGCCATGAAAAACGAAACACTAATAGCACCTACACGAAAACCGTCTAATACATCAAACCTTCAGTGATTGACCCACAACCACTGCCCTGCAATACTGAATGGTCAAATCATGACATTAATTAAGCCACGCCCCCTCACAACAGGAAGTGTACAGTTATACATTGAACGTCCCGATCGGACACCTGTTACCTAATCAGCGGGACGGTCTGTCCAGTGACCGAAGACATGTTGCTGTAACAAGCTTTCCAACACTGACCGTTTTGGGTGGAGCATGTGGGCGTGGCAATGTGGCGAATCAGCCGTCACGCCGTCACAAACGAAACACTAATAGCACCTACACGAAAACAGTCTAATACATCAAACCTTCAGTGATTGACCCACATCTGGTCCCCTGCAATACTGAATGGTCAAATCATGACATTAATTAAGCCACGCCCCCTCACAACAGGAAGTATTTTTTTCCCATTGAAAATGAATGGAGCTAAAATGAAAGTGCCTGTTGGGGGCTTTATCATATCCTAAATCTCACCAAATTTGGCAGACTCATCACTTAGACATGGGGGAGTAAAAAATGATCAAAACCTCACGTTTTTATATATGCTGAAGGGGCGTGGCCTGGCCTCAAAATTAGGCATCTCGCCATGAAAAACGAAACACTAATAGCACCTACACGAAAACCGTCTAATACATCAAACCTTCAGTGATTGACCCACAACCACTCCCCTGCAATACTGAATGGTCAAATCATGACATTAATTAAGCCACGCCCCCTCACAACAGGAAGTGTACAGTTATACATTGAACGTCCCGATCGGACACCTGTTACCTAATCAGCGGGACGGTCTGTCCAGTGACCGAAGACATGTTGCTGTAACAAGCTTTCCAACACTGACCGTTTTGGGTGGAGCATGTGGGCGTGGCGATGTGGCGAATCAGCCGTCACGCCGTCACAAACGAAACACTAATAGCACCTACACGAAAACAGTCTAATACATCAAACCTTCAGTGATTGACCCACATCTGGTCCCCTGCAATACTGAATGGTCAAATCATGACATTAATTAAGCCACGCCCCCTCACAACAGGAAGTATTTTTTCCCATTGAAAATGAATGGAGCTAAAATGAAAGTGCCTGTTGGGGGCTTTATCATATCCTAAATCTCACCAAATTTGGCAGACTCATCACTTAGACATGGGGGAGTAAAAAATGATCAAAACCTCACGTTTTTATATATGCTGAAGGGGCGTGGCCTGGCCTCAAAATTAGGCATCTCGCCATGAAAAACGAAACACTAATAGCACCTACACGAAAACCGTCTAATACATCAACCCTTCAGTGATTGACCCACAACCGGTCCCCTACAATACTGAATGGTCAAATCATGAAAATAATTAAGCCACGCCCCCTCACAACAGGAAGTGTACAGTTGTACATTGAACATCCCGATCGGACACCTGTTACCTAATCAGCGTGACGGTCTGTCCAGTGACCGAAGACATGTTGCTGTAACAAGCTTTCCACGACTGGTTGTTTTGGGTGGAGCATGTGGGCGTGGCGATGTGGCGAATCAGACGTAACGCCGTCACAATACGTTTGGCCTTTTGGGAGCTTTATCATATCCCAAAACTCACCAAATTTGGCAGACTCGTCAGGACTGGTGAAAAATTACATATTTTGGGGGCGTGGCCAAAATTGCAACAGAAAGGGCTCAAGAGCGCCACCTAGAAAATTTCAAACTACCCTCCGCATTGGCCTTAGTTTCACGTAGGATCATGAAATTTGGTACACTTGTCCAATTCACCAAGACGCACAGAAAACCCTCTGGCGTCAACGTTGTACGATAAATGGGAAGGCGGCCATTTTGGAATGTGGACCAAATTGAGTGCACGCACTAGGTGCCGAACGGGTACGGGAAAGGCACGAGAGTGTTTCGGGGTGGACCAGCTCGACTTCCCGCGGTCGCCGCGAGAAGGGCGGAGCGGCGCTAAGGCATTCACACGTGCATTTTCGTAGGAAATGCGGTTTTTCTAGTTGTGTGAATGCCAACAAGGCATTCACACTATAGAGATTGTGTTTATATTTATAGATGTTACTATCTTCATTCCGTACGTTTTTTGGCATGTAACTACTCGCACAGTTTTGGTGCCATTTCAACAATTCATATATCAAAATGTCCAGCTCGTTCAGGACAATCCGGCTATGACTTTTGGTAATGCTGCAACTTTAGCTTTTTGAATTATTTAGCCTTTTCGGCCATTTTTTTCCCATTGAAAATGAATGGAGCTAAAATGAAATGGCATGTTGGGGGCTTTATCATATCCTAAATCTCACCAAATTTGGCAGACTCATCACTCAGACATGGGGGAGTAAAAAATGATCAAAACCTCACGTTTTCATATATGCTGAAGGGGCGTGGCCTGGCCTCAAAATTAGGCATCTCGCCATGAAAAACGAAACACTAATAGCACCTACACGAAAACCGTCTAATACATCAAACCTTCAGTGATTGACCCACAACCGGTCCCTTACAATACTGAATGGTCAAATCATGACATTAATTAAGCCACGCCCCCTCACAACAGGAAGTGTACAGTTATACATTGAACGTCCCGATCGGACACCTGTTACCTAATCAGCGGGACGGTCTGTCCAGTGACCAAAGACATGTTGCTGTAACAAGCTTTCCAACACTGACCGTTTTGGGTGGAGCATGTGGGCGTGGCGATGTGGCGAATCAGCCGTCACGCCGTCACAAACGAAACACTAATAGCACCTACACGAAAACAGTCTAATACATCAAACCTTCAGTGATTGACCCACATCCGGTCCCCTGCAATACTGAATGGTCAAATCATGACAATAATTAAGCCACGCCCCCTCACAACAGGAAGTGTACAGTTGTACATTGAACATCCCGATCGGACACCTGTTACCTAATCAGCGTGACGGTCTGTCCAGTGACCGAAGACATGTTGCTGTAACAAGCTTTCCACGACTGGTTGTTTTGGGTGGAGCATGTGGGCGTGGCGATGTGGCGAATCAGACGTAACGCCGTCACAATACGTTTGGCCTTTTGGGAGCTTTATCATATCCCAAAACTCACCAAATTTGGCAGACTCGTCAGGACTGGTGAACGATTACATATTTTGGGGGCGTGGCCAAAATTGCAACAGAAAGGGCTCAAGAGCGCCACCTAGAATATTTCAAACTACCCTCCGCATTGGCCTTAGTTTCACGTAGGATCATGAAATTTGGTACACCTCCCCGATTCACCAAGGCGCACAGAAAACCCTCTGGCACCAACGTTGTGCGATGAAAGGAAAGGCGACCTTTTCGGCCATTTTTATCCCATTGAAAATGAATGGAGCTAAAATGAAATAGCATTTTGGGGGCTTTTTCATATCCCAAAACTCACCAAAATTGGCGGACTCATCAGGACTGGTGAACGATTACATATTTTGGGGGCGTGGCCAAAATTGCAACAGAAACGGCTCAAGAGCGCCACCTAGAATATTTCAAACTACCCTCCGCATTGGCTTTAGTTTCACGTAGGATCATGAAATTTGGTACACCTCCCCGATTCACCAAGGCCATAATTCACTTTCTGTGTTTACTCTCCCCTCAATCAATGACATCTCCAAACTAATTCATAAATCAAAATCTTCAACCTGTCAATTAGATCCCCTCCCTACTGCTCTGGTCAAAGCTACTCTTCCCTCTCTGTCCCCTTTCATTACAGATATTATACATTCTTCCCTTACCACTGGTGTTGTTCCCCTTGCTCTCAAAACAGCTGCTGTAACTCCAATACTCAAAAAACCTGGTTTAGATCCAAATGATCTCAATAATTTTCGCCCCATTTCAAATCTTCCATTCATCTCCAAAATTCTTGAAAAAACAGTAGCTGCTCAACTTCATGCTCATCTGTCTTGCAATAATTTATATGAACAATTTCAATCTGGTTTCCGTCCGCTCCACAGTACTGAAACTGCACTCATAAAAATCACCAATGACCTTCTCCTCGCTGCCGACTCTGGTTTATTATCCATTCTCCTTCTGCTTGATCTGACTGCGGCCTTTGACACAATTTCACACAAAATTCTTCTGGACAGACTTTCCTCTCTTGGCATTGTAGATACACCTCTCAACTGGTTTCATTCATACCTTTCTGGCCGCACTCAGTTTGTTCAATTAAAATCATCCACGTCTCATCCTGTTTCCGTTACCTCAGGTGTTCCACAAGGCTCAGTCCTGGGACCCTTATTGTTTATCATTTACCTTCTCCCTCTTGGTTTCATTTTTCGCAAATATCATATTCAGTTTCACTGCTACGCGGATGACACCCAACTCTATCTTTCAACCAAACCTAATTCTGCACTTCCACCTTCGTCCCTCACTGATTGTCTGCTTGAAATAAAACACTGGTTCACTTTAAATTTTCTTAAACTAAATTGCAATAAAACAGAACTTCTTTTAATTGGAACTAAATCAATACTAAACAAACTTCATAGCTTCTCCATTCCAGTTGATAACACTTCCATCTTTCCCTCCCATCAGGTTAAGAGTCTGGGTGTCATCTTTGATAGCACCCTCTCTTTCTCTTCCCATGTCAATAATATCACTCGGTCAGCCTACTTTCATCTTCGAAACATTAATCGTCTCCGTCCTTCCCTCACTCCTCACTCCACTGCTGTTCTGGTTCACAGTCTAGTCACCTCTCGTTTAGATTATTGTAATTCTCTTCTTTTTGGCCTACCCCAGAAAACCCTTCGTAAATTACAACTGGTCCAAAATTCAGCTGCCCGTATCATTACACGGACCCCCTCAATCCATCACATCACACCTGTTTTAAAACAGCTTCATTGGCTTCCCATCCCATATCGCATCAATTACAAAATACTCCTCCTTACATTCAAAGCTGTCCACAACCTTGCTCCTCCATACCTTTCAGACATTATTCACATTGCTACACCTGCTCGTACCCTCAGATCCTCTTCTTCCATCCAGCTCATTGTTCCCATTGCCCGTCTTGTTACTATGGGGAACAGAGCATTCAGCTGCTCTGCTCCCCAGCTCTGGAACTCACTCCCACCTGATATTCGCAACACAGACTCATTGCCACATTTCAAAGTCAAACTCAAAACTCACCTGTTTAAAGTAGCCTATGCATGATAACAATTGCATTGTCTTATTTTTTTATTTTATTTTTTAAATTCATTTTACTTGTTTTTTCTATGTTTTTAATGTGTCTGGTTTATTTTTATTTTATTTTTTATGATTGACAATGTAAGGTGACCTTGAGTGCCAAGAAAGGCGCCTACAAATAAAATGTATTATTATTATTATTATTATTATTATTAAGGCGCACAGAAAACCCTCTGGCACCAACGTTGTACGATGAAAGGAAAGGCGAACTTTTCGGCCATTTTTATCCCATTGAAAATGAATGGCGCTAAAATGAAATGGCATTTTGGGGGCTTTGTCATATCCCAAAACTCACCAAAATTGGCAGACTCATCAGGACTGGTGAACGATTACATATTTTGGGGGCGTGGCCAAAATTTCAAAAGAAACGGCTCAAGAGCGCCACCTAGAAAATTTCAAACTACCCTCCGCATTGGCCTTAGTTTCACGTAGGATCATGAAATTTGGTACACTTGTCCAATTCACCAAGACGCACAGAAAACCCTCTGGCGTCAACGTTGTACGAAAAATGGGAAGGCGGCCATTTTGGAATGTGGACCAAATTGGGTGCACGCATTGGGTGCCGAACGAGCATGGGAAAGGCATGAGAGTGTTTCAGGGTGGACCAGCTCGACTTCCCGCGGTCGCCGCGAGAAGGGCGGAGCGGCGCTGAGGCATTCACACGTGCATTTTCGCAGGAAATGCGGTTTTTCTAGTTATTATTATTATTATCTACAGTTTATAGATGTTACTATCTTCACTCCGTACGTTTTTTGGCATGTAACTACTCGCACAGTTTTGGTGCGATTTCAACAATTCATATATCAAAATGTTCAGCTCATTTAGGACAATCCGGCTATGACTTTTGGTAATGCTGCAACTTTAGCTTTTTGAGATATTCAGCCTTTTCGGCCATCTTTTTCCCATTGAAAATGAATGGAGCTAAAATGAAATGGCCGTTTGGGGGCTTTATTATATCCTAAATCTCACCAAATTTGGCAGACTCATCACTCAGACATGCAGGAGTAACAAATGATCAAAACCTCATGTTTTCATATATGATGAAGGGGCGTGGCCTGGCCTCAAAGTTAGGTATCTCGCCATGAAAAACGAAACACTAATAGCACCTACACGAAAACTGTCTAATACATCAAACCTTCAGTGATTGACCCACAACCAGTCCCCTGCAATACTGAATGGTCAAATCATGACATTAATTAAGCCACGCCCCCTCACAACAGGAAGTGTACAGTTGTACATTGAACGTCCCGATCGGACACCTGTTACCTAATCAGCGTGACGGTCTGTCCAGTGACCAAAGACATGTTGCTGTAACAAGCTTTCCAACACTGACCGTTTTGGGTGGAGCATGTGGGCGTGGCAATATGGCGAATCAGACGTAACGCCATCACAAACGAAACACTAATAGCACCTACACGAAAACTGTCTAATACATCAAACCTTCAGTGATATACCCACATCCGGTCCCCTGCAATACTGACTGGTCAAATCATGACAATAACTAAGCCACGCCCCCTCACAACAGGAAGTGTACAGTTGTACATTGAACGTCCGGATTGGACACCTGTTACCTAATCAGCGTGACGGTCTGTCCAGTGACCAAAGACATAGTGTTGTAACAAGCTTTCCAACAATGACTGTTTTGGGTGGAGCATGTGGGCGTGGCGATGTGGCGAATCAGACGTAACGCCGTCACAATACGTTTGGCCTTTGGGGAGCTTTATCATATCCCAAAACTCACCAAATTTGGCAGACTCGTCAGGACTGGTGAAAAATTACATATTTTGGGGGCGTGGCCAAAATTGCAACAGAAACGGCTCAAGAGCGCCACCTAGAATATTTCAAACTACCCTCCGCATTGGCCTTAGTTTCACGTAGGATCATGAAATTTGGTACACCTCCCCGATTCACCAAGGCGCACAGAAAACCCTCTGGCACCAACGTTGTACGATGAAAGGAAAGGCGACATTTTCGGCCATTTTTATCCCATTGAAAATGAATGGAGCTAAAATGAAATAGCATTTTGGGGGCTTTTTCATATCCCAAAACTCACCAAAATTGGCAGACTCATCAGGACTGGTGAACGATTACATATTTTGGGGGCGTGGCCAAAATTTCAAAAGAAACGGCTCAAGAGCGCCACCTAGAAAATTTCAAACTACCCTCCGCATTGGCCTTAGTTTCACGTAGGATCATGAAATTTGGTACACTTGTCCAATTCCCCAAGACGCACAGAAAACCCTCTGGCGTCAACGTTGTACGATAAATGGGAAGGCGGCCATTTTGGAATGTGGACCAAATTGGGTGCGCGCGTTAGGTGCCGAACGGGTACGGGAAAGGCACGCGAGTGTTTCAGGGTGGACCAGCTGGACTTCCCGCGGTCGTCGCGAGAAGGGCGGAGCGGCGCTAAGGCATTCACACGTGCATTTTCGCAGGAAATGCGGTTTTTCTAGTTATTGATAATCTTAGATGTTACTATCCTGATTCCGTACGTTTTTCGGCACGCTACTCCTCCTACAGTTTTTGTGCTATTTCAACAATTCATATATCAAAATGTTCAGCTCATTGAGGACACTCCGGCTATGACTTTTGGTATTGATGCAACTTCAGCTTTTTGAAATATTCAGCTTTTTCGGCCACTTTTTTCCCATTGAAAATGAATGGAGCTCATTTTACATCCTTGATATCTTTGGAACTCATTACAATATTTCACTACTTTTTTCACATTTTGGACCAGCTCGGCTTCCTTCAGCTACCTTGTACATTTAAAAAAAATATTTCAGCTACTTTCAGCTGATTTCAGCTGTTTCTTGAACTGTGTTGCACTCTTTTCAGCCTAATGCAGCTTACTTCAACATTTTTGTACATCTACTGACTTATTTCTGCTAATTTCAGATCATTATGCTCCTTTCAGCAAATTTTTCAAAGATTAACATATTTTTGCTACTTTAGCTACTATTTAGCTGTTTTATGCAAATTTCAGCTTTTTCAGCTATTTCAACAATTTTTTAAAATCAATCCAACTTTTTTCAGCCTAATTCAGCAAAACCATGCTCTACCAACTTCCTTCTGGTAATTTCAGATTATTTCTGCTTATTTTAGCTACTATTTAGCTGTTTTATGCAAATTTCAGCTTTTTCAGCTATTTCAACAATTTTTTTTAATCAATCCAACTTTTTTCAGCCTAATTCAGCAAAACCATGCTCTACCAACTTCCTTCTGGTAATTTAAGATTGTTTCTGCTTGTTTTAGCTGTTGTTCAGCTGTTTTTGGCCAATTTCAGCTTTATTCATATATTTTCAACTTTATTTTGCTTATTTCTACTTATTTCAGATTTTTTTCAATTTCAGATTGTTTCAGATACTTCATATTCTGCTGCTTTGTGCTTATTTCTGCTAGTTTCAGCTTCTTCTGCTATTTTAGCTACTATTAAGCTGTTTTTATGCTAATTTAGGCTTGTTTCAACACATTCCACATTATTTGAACTCATTTCAACTTTTTCCAGCCAAATTCTGCAAAAATGTACTCTCTCTACTAAGTTCTAAGACATTTAAGCTTCTTTCTGCTATTTCAGATAATATTCAGCTGTTTTTGCTATCTTAAGCTTTTTTCAGATAATTTCAACTTTATTTTGCTTATTTCTGCTTAGTTCAGATTTTTTCAGATTTCAGATTGTTTCAGATATTTTAGATTATTCAGATGATGCTGCTTTGTGCTTATTTCTGCTAGTTTCAGCTTCTTCTGCCATTTTAGCTACTATTAAGCTGTTTTAATGCTAATTTAGGCTTGTTTCAACAAATTTTACATTATTTGAACTCATTTCAACTTTTTCCAGCCTAATTCTGCAAAACTGTACTCTCTCTACTAATTTCTAAGACATTTAAGCTTCTTTCTGCTATTTCAGATAATATTCAGCTGTTTTTGCTATCTTAAGCTTTTTTCAGATAATTTCAATTTTATTTTGCTTATTTCTGCTTAGTTCAGATTTTTTCAGATTTCAGATTGTTTCAGATATTTCAGATTATTCACAATTATGCTATTTCTAATTACTTCAGATAATTTAAGCTTATTTCTGCTATTTTAGATAATATTCAGCTGTTTATGCTATCTTTAGCTTTTTTCAGATAATTTCCACTTTTTTTGCTTATTTCAGATTATTTCAGATTTCAGATTGTTTAAGATGTTTCAGATTATTCCCAATTAAGCTCTTACTAAATCCTGCTGCTAATTCAAGCTTATTTCTGCTATTTTAGATAATATTCAGCTGTTTTTGACCAATTTCAGCTGATGGCCGCCAACGCTACTTTCAAATGGTTATAACTCGACCATCTTTATACATAGAGAGCTGAAATTTGGTGAGGTTGTAGCTGAGGACATTATCTATCATGTATAGAATCCAAAAAAAAAATCCAAGATGGCCGACAATGCAAAAAAGTAAAAATACTATAAAATGGTCAATTTTAGAGATATTGACCTGAAACTTGGTGTAGTGATAGCTGAGAATGTTTCCTATCAAATGCAATATCAAAATCAAAAATCCAAGATGGCCGCCAATGCTACTTTCAAATGGCTTTAACTCAGCCATCTTTATACATAGAGAGCCGAAATTTGGTGAGGTTGTAGCCGAGGACATTATCTATCACGTACGGAATCCAAATCAAAAATCCAAGATGGCCGACAAAGTAAAACATTAAAAAACTGTAAAAATCCAAGATGGCCGCCAACGCTACATTCAAATGGCTTTAACTCAGCCATCTTTATTCATAGAGAGCTGAAATTTGGTGAGGTTGTAGCTGAGGGAATCCTCTATCATGTACGGAATCCAAATCAAAACTCCAAGATGGCAGACAAAGCAAAACATTAAAAATACTGTAAAATCCAAGATGGCCGCCAACGCTACTTTCAAATGCTTTAACTCAGCCATCATTATACATAGAGAGCCGAAATTTGGTGAGGTTGTAGCTGAGGGAATCCTCTATCATGTACGGAATCCAAATCAAAAATCCAAGATGGCCGACAAAGCAAAACATTAAAAATACTGTAAAATCCAAGATGGCCACCAACGCTACTTTCAAATGGCTTTAAATCAGCCATATTTATTCATAGAGAGCCGAAATTTGGTGAGGTTGTAGCTATGGACATTCTTTATCATGCATTAGGTGAAACGGCCATTTTGATTGAATATGCAAATTAGGTGAAGTGGCCATTTTGGTTCAATATACAAGGCAGTTAATTGCCTTGCGAAGTAAGTCAATGCATGTATTGTTACCATTTTGGTTCTACAATTTAAGTAGACAAGTTAGCCATTTTGATTTAATAAGCACATTAGGTAAAGCGGCCATTTTGATTGAACATGCAAGTTGGGTGAAGCGGCCATTTTGGCATTCACACATGCATTTTCTCAGGAAATGCAATCTAGTTATTATTATCCGGTTACTATCCTGATTCCGTACGTTTTTTGGCACGCTACTCCTCCTACAGTTTTTGTGCTATTTCAACAATTCATATATCAAAATGTTCAGCTCATTGAGGACACTCCGGCTATGACTTTTGGTATTGATGCAACTTCAGCTTTTTGAAATATTCAGCTTTTTCGGCCACTTTTTTCCCATTGAAAATGAATGGAGCTCATTTTACATCCTTGATATCTTTGGAACTCATTACAATATTTCACTACTTTTTTCACATTTTGGACCAGCTCGGCTTCCTTCAGCTACCTTGTACATTTAAAAAAAATATTTCAGCTACTTTCAGCTGATTTCAGCTGTTTCTTGAACTGTGTTGCACTCTTTTCAGCCTAATGCAGCTTACTTCAACATTTTTGTACATCTACTGACTTATTTCTGCTAATTTCAGATCATTATGCTCCTTTCAGCAAATTTTTCAAAGATTAACATATTTTTGCTACTTTAGCTACTATTTAGCTGTTTTATGCAAATTTCAGCTTTTTCAGCTATTTCAACAATTTTTTTAAATCAATCCAACTTTTTTCAGCCTAATTCAGCAAAACCATGCTCTACCAACTTCCTTCTGGTAATTTCAGATTATTTCTGCTTATTTTAGCTACTATTTAGCTGTTTTATGCAAATTTCAGCTTTTTCAGCTATTTCAACAATTTTTTTTAATCAATCCAACTTTTTTCAGCCTAATTCAGCAATACCATGCTCTACCAACTTCCTTCTGGTAATTTAAGATTGTTTCTGCTTGTTTTAGCTGTTGTTCAGCTGTTTTTGGCCAATTTCAGCTTTATTCAGATATTTTCAACTTTATTTTGCTTATTTCTACTTATTTCAGATTTTTTTCAATTTCAGATTGTTTCACATACTTCATATTATGCTGCTTTGTGCTTATTTCTGCTAGTTTCAGCTTCTTCTGCTATTTTAGCTACTATTAAGCTGTTTTTATGCTAATTTAGACTTGTTTTAACAAATTCCACATTTTTTGAACTCATTTCAACTTTTTCCAGCCTAATTCTGCAAAAATGTACTCTCTCTACTAATTTCTAAGACATTTAAGCTTCTTTCTGCTATTTCAGATAATATTCAGCTGTTTTTGCTATCTTAAGCTTTTTTCAGATAATTTCAACTTTATTTTGCTTATTTCTGCTTAGTTCAGATTTTTTCAGATTTCAGATTGTTTCAGATATTTCAGATTATTCACAATTATGCTATTTCTAATTACTTCAGATAATTGATGCTTATTTCTGCTACTTTAGATAATATTCAGCTGTTTATGCTATCTTAAGCTTTTTTCAGATAATTTCCACTTTTTTTGCTTATTTCAGATTATTTCAGATTTCAGATTGTTTAAGATGTTTCAGATTATTCCCAATTAAGCTCTTACTAATTCCTACTGTTAATTTAAGCCTATTTCTGCTATTTTAGATAATATTCAGCTGTTTTTGACCAATTTCAGCTGATGGCCGCCAACGCTACTTTCAAATGGTTATAACTCGACCATCTTTATACATAGAGAGCTGAAATTTGGTGAGGTTGTAGCTGAGGACATTATCTATCATGTATAGAATCCAAAAAAAAAATCCAAGATGGCCGACAATGCAAAAAAGTAAAAATACTATAAAATGGTCAATTTTAGTGATATTGAGCTGAAACTTGGTGTAGTGATAGCTGAGAATGTTTCCTATCAAATGCTATATCAAAATCAAAAATCCAAGATGGCCGCCAACGCTACTTTCAAATGGCTTTAACTCAGCCATCATTATACATAGAGAGCCGAAATTTGGTGAGGTTGTAGCTAAGGGCATTATCTATCATGTACGGAATCCAAATCACAAATCCAAGATGGCCGACAAAGTAAAACATTAAAAAACTGTAAAAATCCAACATGGCCACCAATGCTACATTCAAATGGCTTTAACTCAGCCATCTTTATTCATAGAGAGCTGAAATTTGTTGAGGTTGTAGCTGAGGGAATCCTCTATCATGTACGGAATCCAAATAAAAAATACAAGATGGCAGACAAAGCAAAACATTAAAAATACTGTAAAATCCAAGATGGCCGCCAACGCTACTTTCAAATGCTTTAACTCAGCCATCATTATACATAGAGAGTCGAAATTTGGTGAGGTTGTAGCTGAGGACATTATCTATCATGTACGGAATCCAAATCAAAAATCCAAGATGGCCGACAAAGTAAAACATTAAAAAACTGTAAAAATCCAAGATGGCCGCCAACGCTACATTCAAATGGCTTTAACTCAGCCATCTTTATTCATAGAGAGCTGAAATTTGGTGAGGTTGTAGCTGAGGGAATCCTCTATCATGTACGGAATCCAAATCAAAAATCCAAGATGGCCGACAAAGCAAAACATTAAAAATACTGTAAAATCCAAGATGGCCACCAACGCTACTTTCAAATGGCTTTAAATCAGCCATATTTATTCATAGAGAGCCGAAATTTGGTGAGGTTGTAGCTATGGACATTCTTTATCATGCATTAGGTGAAACGGCCATTTTGATTGAATATGCAAATTAGGTGAAGTGGCCATTTTGGTTCAATATACAAGGCAGTTAATTGCCTTGCGAAGTAAGTCAATGCATGTATTGTTACCATTTTGGTTCTACAATTTAAGTAGACAAGTTAGCCATTTTGATTTAATAAGCACATTAGGTAAAGCGGCCATTTTGATTGAACATGCAAGTTGGGTGAAGCGGCCATTTTGGCATTCACACATGCATTTTCTCAGGAAATGCAATCTAGTTGTGTGAATGCCACATAGGCATTCACACTATAGTGATTGTGTTTATATTTATTATTATTATAGTTACTATCCTGATTCCGTACGTTTTTTGGCACGCTACTCCTCCTACAGTTTTTGTGCTATTTCAACAATTCATATATCAAAATGTTCAGCTCATTTAGGACATGGGTGCTATGACTTTTGGTATTGGTGCAACTTTAGCTTTTTGAAATATTCAGCCTTTTCGGCCATTTTTTTCCCATTGAAAATGAATGGAGCTCATTTTACATCCTTGATATCTTTGGAACTCATTACAATATTTCACTACTCCTTTCACATTTTGGACTAGCTCAGCTTCCTTCAGCTTCCTTGTACAAAATTTAAAAAAAAATTCAGCTACTTTCAGCTAATTTCAGCTGTTTTTTCAACTGCTTTGCACTCTTTTCAGCTTTATGCAGCTTACTTCAACATTTTTGTACTTCTACTGACTTATTTCTGCTAATTTCAGATCATTATGCTCCTTTCAGATAATTTTTGAAAGATTAAGATATTTTAGCTATTTTAGCTACTATTTAGCTGTTTTATGCAAATTTCAGCTTTTTCAGCTATTTCAACAATGTTTTTAATCAATCCAACTTTTTTCAGCCTAATTCAGCAAAACCATGCTCTACCAACTTCCTTCTGGTAATTTAAGATTGTTTCTGCTTGTTTTAGCTGTTGTTCAGCTGTTTTTGGCCAATTTCAGCTTTATTCAGATATTTTCAACTTTATTTTGCTTATTTCTACTTATTTCAGATTTTTTTCAATTTCAGATTGTTTCAGATACTTCATATTATGCTGCTTTGTGCTTATTTCTGCTAGTTTCAGCTTCTTCTGCTATTTTAGCTACTATTAAGCTGTTTTTATGCTAATTTAGGCTTGTTTCAACACATTCCACATTATTTGAACTCATTTCAACTTTTTCCAGCCAAATTCTGCAAAAATGTACTCTCTCTACTAATTTCTAAGACATTTAAGCTTCTTTCTGCTATTTCAGATAATATTCAGCTGTTTTTGCTATCTTAAGCTTTTTTCAGATAATTTCAACTTTATTTTGCTTATTTCTGCTTAGTTCAGATTTTTTCAGATTTCAGATTGTTTCAGATATTTTAGATTATTCAGATTATGCTGCTTTGTGCTTATTTCTGCTAGTTTCAGCTTCTTCTGCTATTTTAGCTACTATTAAGCTGTTTTAATGCTAATTTAGGCTTGTTTCAACAAATTCCACATTATTTGAACTCATTTCAACTTTTTCCAGCATAATTCTGCAAAACTGTACTCTCTCTACTAATTTCTAAGACTTTTAAGCTTCTTTCTGCTATTTCAGATAATATTCAGCTGTTTTTGCTATCTTAAGCTTTTTTCAGATAATTTCAATTTTATTTTGCTTATTTCTGCTTAGTTCAGATTTTTTCAGATTTCAGATTGTTTCAGATATTTCAGATTATTCACAATTATGCTATTTCTAATTACTTCAGATAATTGATGCTTATTTCTGCTACTTTAGATAATATTCAGCTGTTTATGCTATCTTAAGCTTTTTTCAGATAATTTCCACTTTTTTTGCTTATTTCAGATTATTTCAGATTTCAGATTGTTTAAGATGTTTCAGATTATTCCCAATTAGGCTCTTACTAATTCCTTCTTCTGATTTAAGATTATTTCTGATATATTAGATAATATTT
>JBBPBX010063618.1:0-7500 GCA_038048925.1 Garcialebias charrua | reverse complement strand
GCTCCCCGTGCTCTGGTGAACTTGACAACTGCTCCGCCTCCTGCAGCTTTTCTCTTGCTGCCGGCTGCCGCGCTGGAAATTCTGTGTTTATATGTTAATAAAACGTTTTAATAAAATACAATAAAACCATGGATCGCTGGTCCAGCTCACCAGAAGACCAGAACATCTGATGGGACTCGGTCAGCAACGTAAAACCCGAGTTTAATTCTCGTGACAGCCATTTCCTTGTTCATTTCAGCGGAGGGAGAGAAGGAGGAGGGCGCGAGCGATCACTTGACTTTTGGCCCAAAAAACAAAAGAAAACTCCAGATAAGGGATTAAGAAGGGGAAATTAATAAATTTGTGTCACATATAAAACAGTTCTGCATCGCTTTGAATGAGAACATGCCGGTGCTCGCTGACTGCGCGCTGGCAGAGCCCTTTTATAGGGCTCTGCGCGCTGGGACAGGTGGGGGCGTGGGTTAGGGTCCAAAACTCCGTCCCTTCTGTTCTCTGATTGGTCCGAACAAAAATCTACCGGAGAAATGGTTGTTAATGAGAGAAGTCCCAGACTGTGCAGTGAAGGGAAATGAGAATTGAGCGGAGCTGTGCAGGAAGGCGAGGGCCAGGCTAATTTGAATACACTGCTTTTACCTGACACATTAGGTGTATTTGCACAAAGTACAGTACTAGTATCTATGTCACTGATACTAGCCTGAATTTTACATGGTATCAGTACTGGACCAGGAGTCTTGGTAGTGAACAACACTACTGGTCATATCTGAGCTCACTGTTCATCTTTTACTAATGTGCTTAATTTCACTGAGACAGGAGCTACGTACTGAAAGCAGCAAATGGTGTCAATGCAACACATTTACATTTAACAGCTTTGTTCTGATTCTTTTCAAATGAACTGGTATGTTCACACATCCTGTTAATATCCCTGTATCTTTTCTAATGACCTGATGGATTTTTGGTGGACATGTTTTGTGACTTTTATTCAGATTCAGATTCAGATTCTGTTTATTATCGCCATTGTCAATGAACAGGATTCACAGACTATGAATTTGCTTCGGCATAACGGTGCATAAAATATAGAAACATAAAACATAAAAAACATAAACCATAAAAACATCAATACAATCAATACAATATTCAGTGAACAAAACTTACTAAGAAACAGTGCAATTAGAGTGGTGCAATCAAAATACAGTGATACAGTGATTCCCAATCAAAATACAAAATACAGCGACCAATGTCGACCAATATTTTATGTTAATATTGTTCTGTTTTATGTGTCTTCTTGTAGACTTGAGAAATCTGCTCTGGATTTGTGCCTTGATTGGTAAGTAAAGAGGTACTTTCTCTACAGCAAACACAGTGTTGACGACTTTGTTCAAATAAAGTTTAAAGGTATTGTGACATGATGTTGTAAATTTGCACATTTGTCAGAACATATATATCTTATATCATTCAGCTCTGTTCATTTTTGCAAAATAAATTATAAATATATTAAAATTTGCTCGGGTATCTCGGCTAATGTTTGTTAGCAGCTATCGGCTGACACACTCCCGGTCGCGTCTGAGATATATCATTTTAAAACAGTAAATCATCCAAAACTCTCATTAATAAACCCTCCATGAATAAAAAGAAATTACAGATGTTACGTTTAGGTTATATTTTTGTTTAAAGGCAAAACTATTGATATTGACAAAGTTGACAGTTTTATGTTTGACAATGATTTCAAATTTTTTTGAAGGCTGTATACCAATAAAAGGTGAGCATATATTTGGTACAGTTCTTCTGAGGCTTTTATATTGTTTATCGATATTGAATTATATCGTTATCGAACAAAATTAAGAAATCTATCGTGATAAAAGTTTTGGCCATATCGTCCAGCCCTAGTTGTTAATACTGTATCGTGTGAACTACAAATGGATTTTAATCAAAGTTAACTCCCAACATTAGTGGTGACACAAAGGTTACAAAAGGTGAGCATGTGATTGACAGGTTGCTGGTTCAAATTCCATGATGGTTGCAACAACATTTGGGTGGAAAAGGTAAAGCACTTCAACCTCTTCTAAGGTCATTTGGTCCACTTTGGGCCCTCAACTCACAGCTGCTCCCAAAGGAAACTAATATGGGAGTCATTTGTTCCATGCATGTGGGCTGAGATACCTCTGTCATCTGTATTTACATCAAGAAGAGCATCCGACTTAAAACAATTGCTAAATTCTCATGCAAGTTCACTCGCTGTGGTAACCCCTGAAAAAGGGAGAAGCAGAAAGAAAAGAAAAATAGTAGGAACAAAGTATTAAGAAGTAGATGTTGTGCAACCAGTTTATGTTTAGACTATATTTTGGCAAGGATACTAGCTACTAAACTAATCTTAACTCATTGACTGCTAAGGTGTTGTAAATTAGTGTAGTGACCAGTTTGACTTTGGATTGACTCTATAAGTCAAATAGTTGTAGGTATAAATCTGACAATAATTTCTTGAAATTTTCATTACAATCCATCCAATAATTCACAGCTATTTTGCTAACGGTACAGACAAATGAGCACACAGATGAGATGAAAACCTTGCTGTTTAACTTTTGATGTTGGGTGTTCAGGTCTTTATTTAGTCATGAAACTGGTTGGTATACTTAAGGTGTTTACTTCTTGGTGGGGGAAACAGTTTGCTGGAAGTCCTCTGACTGATGAAGCCCTCCAGATAGAGGGTGAAATGTTTTTATAAAAAAGAAACTGTCCAGATGACCCGACTAAGAATTATTGGATTTGGTACCTGGATTATTGAGCATGAACTTTCTTATCATCAAACTAAGTGTGGATCATTTCTAGATGAAAATTTATCACTGATTACTTGCATTAATCAGTGCTGATCTATTTTATACAGTTTGATGTGTATTTGATAAAATTGTGTAAATTACTTTGCTACCACTTTCATAAATTTATATGAATCTTATTTTTAAATACTCATAAAAATATCACATGAGTTAAACTGGACTATTATTTTCACACACATTTGACGTTTTAAAGTTGGATTACATGTTATTTTTGCATTAATTTCTTTACTACCGTATTCACCGGTGTATAATACGCTCCTGTGTATAATACGCTTTGTCCAATTTTGGGGAATAAATCAGAAAAAAATGTACATTATACGCTTCTGTGTTTAATGCGCGCTGCCGTTGCAGTCTTTTTTATGGCCACTAGATGGCGCCAAACCCTCCCCGACGCCGACGTAACGTGTCATCCACCGCTGACGTTATGCGTCACCCCACCGCTGAGACAACCGGGAAATGTGGTCCATTGTACAGCGCGACCTGAATTTAATTAAATTTTAACTACAGAAACGCCTAAAAATATATTTGTCAGCTGAATATATACGTTAACGTGTCTCTGTTTAATTTTTGTTAATAAATGATTACAAATCAGCTGAATTTAAAATGTAAACAGCACGATGTGCGCACACACAACAGGCCCACAGGCCCGGTTTGGAGCGAGAGCTGAATTTACCGTAATTAAAATTAAACTACCGTACAGAAACACTTTAAAAAAAAAATTGTTAGCTGAATATATATGTTAACGTGTCTCGGTTTAATTTTTGTTAATAAATGATTACAAATTAGCTTAATTTTGAACGTAAACAACACAATGCTCGCACCCAGACAGACAGAAATGGTTTGCGCGCATCATTTAACTAAAATAAAACTACTGTACAGAAACACCTTAAAAAAAATTGTTAGCTGAATATATATGTTAACGTGTCTCGGTTTAATTTTTGTTAATAAATGATTACAAATGAGCTTAATTTTGAACGTAAACAACACGATGCTCGCACCCAGACAGACAGAAACGGTTTGCTGCGCATCATTTAATTAAAATAAAACTACCGTACAGAAACACCTAAAAAATATATATTTCTTATATTTCTACTGAGCTTAACTAAATGTGAAATCAGCTGGTCTGAGCTGGATTTTAAAAAATAGTTCGCTGATTTATTTCTTTACATTTAGCTAAATAAATGCTTAAAAAATATTTCTTACTTGACTTTATAGCAGACGTACTTCTGAGCTTAACCAAATGTGAAATCAGCTGGATTTAAAAATCTGTGGTGTGGTTTATGAGTGGTATCTTGCAAACAAAAACAGCTACCGGTACATCCACAGCAGGGAGCGGGCAGCGGCAGAGTCAGTCCGACCAAAGTAGGCTTTTTTCGGACACGTGAGCTGGAAACTTCTGGAAGTGGCCCCTCTTCCTCTTCACTCTCTAGCCGTTTACGCATTGGCCAGCCCTCAATGGCCCGGGGCTCCCCTGGGTGGCTCTGGGCCACCCGCGTTCATTACGCATTTGCCGCAGAGCCGCCTTGAAGTGGGTGGGCAGTTCTCTGGAAGTGGGTGGGGTGCTCTCTTCACGTGGGTGGAGTGTTCGTGTTTTAAGAGAGGAGACTCGGCAAAAAAAAAATTGTTAGCTGGATATATATATATTAGTGTTTCTGCGTTTAATTTTTGTTAATAACTGATCACAAATCAGCTTATGTTACAACGTAAATAACACGAAGCGCACACCCATTTCCGCCTTTCAGCGCGACCTGAATGTCATTAAACAATAACTAATATTGTCTAACTGTTGCGCGCAGCCAGGGTTTTAAAATATAACGAATAATCTCTAACTTTTACGTGCAGCTAAATGTTAAGAGGAGTGATTCCTATATGGGGAAGTTGGACACCAGAAAATCCAGTCCGGAGTATAGCTCAAAGCGTTAGAGCACTGCTCTTTTGACCGGGAGAAGTGGGTTCGCTTCCCGCCTGGGACAAAGTCATTTTACTTTTTTTTTCTTTATTCACATTTTCTTTTAAATAAAAAGGAGTTTGTTTGGTTAACAAACTCCTTTTTATTTACTCCAATAAAAAAATAAAAAAATAAATAACTTTGTCCCAGGCGGGAAGCGAACCCACTTCTCCCGGTCAAAAGAGCAGTGCTCTAACGCTTTAAGCTATTCGGGCGGACTGAATTTTCAGGTGTCCAACTTCCCCATATAGGAATCACTCCTCTTGACATTTTAGCTGCACGTAAAAGTTAGAGATTATTCGTTATATTTTAAAACCCTGGCTGCGCGCAACAGTTAGACAATATTAGTTATTGTTTAATGACATTCAGGTCGCGCTGAAAGGCGGAAATGGGTGTGCGCTTCGTGTTATTTACGTTGTAACATAAGCTGATTTGTGATCAGTTATTAACAAAAATTTAACTCAGAAAAACTAATTCAGCTAACAATTGTTTTAGGGGTTTCTCGTTTCTGTAGTTAAATTTGAATGAAATTCAACCCTCGCGCTGAGGTTGTTTGAATGAGTCCCGCCCCTGCTGCAAACAACGAATCAAATGAGAGCAGTACATGACGTGAAACTGGCTCTGTCGGGCTCGGCCCGATAGAACCACGGTGAAGATGGTTCCAGAACAAGGGTGGATCCCGGGCGGAAAAGGTAAATGCGATGACGCCGAACCCGGGTTAGAAGCTGGGAGAGCCGGGATGCGTAAACGGCTTCTGAGTCCTCTGCTGGCTGTTGCCCACAGTGCCCGTATAGCGGCCGAAACTGGTACTGCACCATTTTTGCCAAAAATGAAAAACGAAGAATCAGAGCGAAAAATTGGTCTAAAAATATGGGAAAAAATCCATAAATAATACTCTTCTGTGTTTAATATGCAGGACATTCAAATGAGCAAAAATACAGCGTATAATACACCGGTTTTTACGGTAAATGTACTCACTTGATGAAATATCTAATTCTTGTTTTGATTTTGCCTTACAGGTGTGCTGATATCCACCTCTCCCCTCTAATTGGAAATTCTATCTTTCCTGATCTATCTCTCTGCTCTCTCTTTGATTACGAAGCTATTCTACCTAACTCTACACTACAGCTCTATCTAATTTGACAAGCCATTCTATCTTGTATCATCTACCCTATCCCCTCTATCTGGTTTTGGCTCGGTTTGAGTTTACCATCTCTGGTAACTCTTCCCTTGATTTTGGCTCGGGTTGAGTTTACCATCTCTGGTAACTCTTCCCCTGATTTTGGCTCGGGTTGAGTTTACCATCTCTGGTAACTCTTCCCCTGATTTTGGCTGGTGTTGAGTTTACCATCACTGGTAACTCTTCCCCTGATTTTGGCTTGTGTTGAGTTTACCAGATTTTATTGACTCACTGTTTGGCCTTATTTTTGGATATTGACAAAAACGTACCTATTCAGATCAAAACTGCAAAGCACTGTTCTAACTTTTGGATTTATCTGTCAAACATATCTCATCAAATACATCTTTACAAAAATATACCTATTTTTATTAGATTTTGAAAAGCACTGCTCTGATATTTGGATTTATCTGTAAACCATATCTTATCAGATCTATCTTTACTAAGATTAAGTCAGATACATTTTGACTGTTGATTATAATATATTTTGATCAGTCAGATTATATATACATTTCTTAACTGAAAAACAAAACAGTTGAAAAGTTTTAAAGGTAGCAAGTTTGTCTTAGTGGAATATATTGTTTATAACAGTATTATCTGTTTCTTTAAGTGTAACAATGCCTAGGAAGAACCAACGATCAAAAGCTCAGAAAGTGAGGTGGCAGAAACTGAAGGATGTTGACTGTCCTACAACAGGTGAGCAGGTCCAAGTTCTACAGAACCTTGAGGAGGTTAATGTGACCGTGTCTGCTGCTGAGAGTCCACAACGCAGAAATGAAGCTCCACGAACTGAACAGATTTCTTATGCTGATGCTTTGAAGAGAGGACTTAGACACATTGATGAACATCAGGTGAACCACAGCAACCCACAGGTATGTAATTCCACTAAACCTCAGAGCCATGTTCCTGGAGTGTCTAATCAACCCAGTGTCAATATACAACCATCTGTAACAATTGTGCGTGCTTCAAGAAGCCAGGCCTCAAACATTTATGGTGTGTATAAAAACAGACAGTGCACGGCCAACAGTTTGGTGTTTTTATCATTTCTGCATGAAGATAAGAACATCACCACATCAGACCTTGACCTAGTGTTGGATAAAGGTCATGCAATGTACTTAAAAGCCAGGGAAAGATTTCCAACAAGTGACCATTTAGCCTCAGATGAATTACCACCGGAAGTTACAGCCCGCAGGATTCATTACAATGTGGACATGTCTCATATTTCACGTAATGGAACATTTGGACCTGGGCAGCTCCCCAGCCTTGCACAAGGACTGACTTGTTTGACCTCAGAGGTGCAATATGCTCTACTGATTATGGCAGGACTTTGTATTGCTGTTTTCAGATGTAGAACAGGTAAATACGGCCTTTTTGACCCCCATAGTCGCGATACTAATGGTCTGCCAGCAAAACCTAATCATGGGACTGCTGTGATGCTGACGTTCAATTGTCTGAGTGACATGACAGCCAGGATCAGAACATTGTTCAGAATATTTGATGTGCAAGACTCATGTTATTATGAGCTAAAGCCCATTGAGTTTTACAGT
>JBBPBX010063617.1:0-20479 GCA_038048925.1 Garcialebias charrua | reverse complement strand
AAAACATATAAGTTGCTTCTGCATATAAATTGCATTTATTATGCGTCGCCGCAGACCCATCGCGTTTATTATGTTTATTTAATGGTCAAAACAGCTTCATTTCAGGTGGCACAGCCACCATCCATCCATCCATCTATCCATCCATTGATTGATCAATCGATCGTGACCAGACCCGCTAGCTCTCCAGCATTCCTCCGCCTGCACCAGCTGGGTGAAGTGAGCGCGCACAGGAGGACTCGCTGTTGCACTTCTTCCAAATTTAAAGCGTAATTCAAAAATAGCATTGTGTATATGGAAGAAAATACATATATGTATCCGGCATATAAATCACAGGACTGACAAATCTATGCAAAAAAACAAACAAACAAAAAAACTGCGACTTATATGCCGAAAAATACGGTAATAAATGTAGGCAAATGCAATAATTTTTCCTAAAGCGTTTCAGAACATCTGAAAAATTACAACACTCAGATTCAGGTCATCAGAATTAATGATAAAATGTCCAAAACCCACTAAACTAAACCTACATGTTTTTTATTCTGACTGCTGGTGAAGATTCTCAGTCATCCAGGACATGATAAAATAAAATAAAACTTTCAATATATTTTATTCAGTCGTCTGTAGGCGGGGCGCCAAAAAATAACAAAAACCTAAAACAGTCAACTGATAAACTTTTTTTTTTAAAGTGTCTGACTGGGCATGAACAGGAGACAACTGGGTCTGCTGGGTGACAGTTATATCTCTACTTTTTTATCAAAATGCACAAAGCTTTACATTTTTAACAAATTACAGTGTGCACAGTTAAAGCAGGAGAGATCATCTCTCTCCAGTTTTAGCTTCTCTCCACTGGCTCCTTGTCAAATCCTGAATGCAATTCAAAATCTCACTTCTAACCTACAAAGCCCTCAACAACCTAGCTCCATCTTATATTACAGATCTTGTTGTTCCATATTTTCCTAACAGAGCACTTCACTCTCAGGCTGCAGGTTTACTTGTGGTTCCTAGAGTTTCCAACAGCAGAATGGGAGGAAGATCTTTCAGTTCTCAGGCTCCTCTCTTGTGGAACCAACTTCCAGTTTCTGTCCATGAGGCTGACACATTGTCCAGTTTGAAGACTGGGATTAAGAGTTTCCTTTAAGATAAATCCTATAGTACTTAGGGTTGTCTTGTTATGCTGCTATAGACTTAGACTACTAGAGGACAAATTGACCTCATTTCCTTAAATGAATTGTTAAAATTGAATAGTTTTCATTTGATACTATTTCTGTTAACATATGATTCTTGACCTGCCATTGTGTATCTGTTCCTTCCAAACCCAGCCGGTCGAAGCAGATGGCCGCTTGTCCTGAGCCTGGTTCTGCTAAAGGTTTCTCCTTCATGAGGGAGTTTTTCCTTTCCACTGTCGCCTTCATGCTTGGTCAAGATGAGAGTTCTGCGATGGAGTTAATCTCAAAGCTGCTCCTCAGATAAATAATGTTAAATTATTATTTTTATATATGAATGTTTCTGTTCAGTGTCCTGAGACGACTTCTGCTGTGACTTGGTGCTTTATAAACAAACTGAATTAAACTGCACGCACAAAAGAAACAAAGTTCAATGAACTTCTACACAAAAGTTGTGACACGTTAGTAAAACTACTGTCACAGAGAACTTTCAATAGTTTGGAAGACGATTACGATCTTGGTTAAAGTTTTCTGTCAGAAGATGCTTCACTTTTTATTCAGTCAGTTTAATAACTCAGAGGAAGCGTCGTCCTTTAGCGTTTTTTTTAAACACAATAAACAACTTTAAAGGTCCACTGAAATGATGTTTGAACTATGCATAAAATTGCTCTACATATATATCTTGTATCATTCAACTATGTTCGTTTTTGCAAACAAAATAATAAATCAATTAAATTTTGATTTAAAAGAGATTTTAAACTTTGCGCCGTGTTTATTCACGGGAAATCTGATTACACGCGAATGCAACATCTGTGACATAGTATTGGGCAGAGGGCTCTGGTATGCTTTTACATATTAATGGCGGACAATTTAGAACCCGACGAATTTAGCAATCCAAGTGAAGATTTGAGCTATTTGTCTTCAGTTTGGGAAGCAGAAAGTTGCTGTGTTTTCTGGTGTATAGGTCGCATTGTCCAATTATCACCAATAGATTGGAAAAATCCCTAGATAGGTTCGCACCTACGTTTAGCTCTGCTGCAAATGTCTGCCACAGGAGCGCACAGCAAGGCTTTTAAGAAGATTAACACTTAAAAACAATTATTTGTTTGATAAAAATTATAGCAAATATATGTCTGAGCTGAACTTTTCCTTAATAAATGAACGTAATTCTGAAATGAGCTGGATTTAAAAATTTGTTTCGCCGAAAGTGATAACAAGCCATATATAGGTTGCCCCAGTGTATAGGTCGCAGGCCTTGAAAAAAACATAAAAAGGTGCGACATATACACCGGAAAATACGGCTAGATGAACAAGAAACAGCAGGTTCTAATTTAGGTCTGCACCCGTATTTATTTGAGTCTTACCTTTTCATGAAGCGAGGGAGCTCCGAGGGGGGGGCAGCTTTATTTATTCCAGTCTTGAAGAAGTATTTCTTCTTTTGGGAAGGTAAAAGGCTCACTTGTTCACTGATGATATTAGAACACCCAAATGCGACACAACGTAACGGCATTTTTCAAGTTATACAAAAAAAAAAACGGCGATCTGCAGGGAAACGCAGACTGACAAGCCCAATACTATGTCACAGATGTTGCATTCGCGTGTAATCGGATTTCCCGTGAATAAACACGGCACAAAGTTTAAAATCACTTTTAAATCAAAATTAAATTGATTTATTATTTTGTTTGCAAAAACGAACATAGTTGAATGATACAACATATATATGTTGAGCAATTTTATGCGACATTCAAAGATGATGTCAGTGACACTTTAAGTGTCCACTTTGCTGCTGGATGCAGTCGCACAAGTCAAACCCAACCGAGCAGTTTTACTGCTTCGACCAGGCGTCCTCTCCACCGTCACCTCCCCACAGGCTCCACCCCCTACAGGACCGAGTCCCTGGCGACGGGTGCGTCAACGCTAAAGGACGCCTTGAACCTTCGCCTCGCACGCCAGGGGCTCGGAGCGACAGCATTTTCTGCACAGGGAGTGGGAACGAGCCGAACTTTGTCACCTTCAGGAGGCGTAAAGCCTCGTGCCGCTAGAGGGCATCGTCACGTGAACAAGAAGAGATTCTGAATCTGGTTTCTTCCTTAGGAAAACCACCTTCAACACGTTCTGACTCTGTGCAGTTACACGTTAAAGAGCTTCCATCATGACGCTCTCAGATTATTCAAAACTCACTTTGACCTTTTGTACGCGATTTGTCACTCCAGAGCTTTTAATCTGCTCAAATATCAATTAGTGATTAATTCTGCAGATGGCTGCGGATCCACTTGATCCACTTGACTTTTCAAAGGCCGGACTGTTCGGGTCGCTCGTGCCTGAGAGGCAGAGCACTTGACTGAAACACATCGCTCTCTGTTTGCCTTCGCCTGCAGAGATACAGGAAATGACAGGGAGGGAGAGAAAAAAAACAGGCGAAAGGGGTGAAAAGGGAGGAGGCCTGAAAGATGTGGTGTCTTGACTTATGGAGGGGCAGAGAGGGAGCAAGAGAGACAGAGGTGACATTAGAAGCAGATGCCTGAGGAGAAGAAAAATGAGAAGAGGGCCCAGAGATGGAGATGAAAAGGGAAAAAAGGGGGATAGAGGTAAAAAGGGGGAGAGAGGTTGTAAAAAGAGGAGTGGCGTGTTTGCTATAAACATTTTTCCCTGCTTTTTAATTAGCAGCTATAGGCTGAATGCGTCTTAACGCCATCGCAGAAAACAAAAATTATTCCTAAACCGAGGAGGCTGACAATTCATTTGCTCTAATCCGAAAGCATCTGTCGAGGCACGAAATGAGAGCAGGATGGGAGGAATGTGCGTAAAAAATAAAATAAATAAAAAAGTGCAGGTGCCATGGGACGTTTCAGCTGCGACTTTCAAAATGCCACTTCAGCGAACGGCAGCTGGCTGCTCGTCGGGGTTCGCCTCTGGGTCGGACCGTTGGAGGAATTACAGCAGCTAAATACAATTAAAGCCCATCAACGTTTGGACTAAAAGGTCAGAGCGCTGCAGAAACACCGGCGCATTAGAGCTTTGGCTCGTTCTAATAGTTGCATTTATTAAGCAGCTTTTTCATCTTTAAAGGTCCACTGACGTGATGTTTGAACTATGCATGAAATCGCTCAACCGATATGTTGTATCATTCAACTATGTTCGTTTGTACAAGCAAAATGATAAATCTAATTAATTTTGATTTAAAAGTGATTTTAAACTTTGCGCCGTGTTTATTCACAGGAAATCTGATTACCGTATTTTCTGGTGTATAGGTCGCATTGTCCAATTATCACCAATAGATTGGAAAAATCCCTAGATAGGTCGCACTGGTGTATAGGTCGCACCTACGTTTAGCTCTGCTGCAAATGTCTGCCACAGGAGCGCACAGCAAGGCTTTTAAGAAGATTAACACTTAAAAACAATTATTTGTTTGATAAAAATTATAGCAAATATGTGTCTGAGCTGAACTTTTCCTTAATAAATGAACGTAATTGTGAAATGAGCTGGATTTAAAAATGTGTTTCGCCGAAAGTGATAACAAGCCATAGGTCGCACCGGTGTATAGGTCGCTGGCCTTGAAAAAACCATAAAAAGGTGTGACCTATACACCGGAAAATATGCGAATGCAACATCTGTGACGTAGTATTAGAATTGTCAGTCTGCGTCTGTCTGCAGATTGCCCTTTTTTTTTTTACTTGAAAAATGCTGTTGCGTTGTGTCACATTTGGGTGTTCTAATATCATCAGTGAACAAGTGAGCCTTTTCACTTTCCCAAAAGATGAAATACTTCGTCAAGAATGGACAAAATAAAGCTGCACCACTCGGACCCCCCTCGCTCCACCTGAACGGTAAGTCTCATACGGCTGCAGACCTAAATTAGATCCTGCTGTTTCTTGTTCCATCACCCAAACTATTTTCTGCTTCCCAAACTGAAGACAAATAGCTCAAATCTTCACTTAGATTGCTAAATTCGTCGGGTTTTAAATTGTCCGCCATTAATATGTAAAAGGGGCGTTCAAGAGACGTACCTAATACCAGAGCCCTCTGCCTAATACTACGTCACAGATGTTGCATTCGTGT
This sequence comes from Garcialebias charrua, assembly GCA_038048925.1. Classification (NCBI taxonomy): domain Eukaryota; kingdom Metazoa; phylum Chordata; class Actinopteri; order Cyprinodontiformes; family Rivulidae; genus Garcialebias; species Garcialebias charrua. The sequence goes on along the minus strand of JBBPBX010063617.1, from coordinate 15,257 downwards.
GTAATTGGATTTCCCGTGAATAAACACGACGCAAAGTTTAAAATCACTTTTAAATCAAAATTAAATTGATTTATCATTTTGCTTGTACAAACGAACATAGTTGAAGGATACAACATACAGGTAGTCCCTGACTTACGAGCGCTCTTACTTACGAGGTCCCGGTCTTACGAATATGCATCTCATAAAAAAATTTAAAAAATGTTTATAAATGAATACATGTACAGTACTGTACAGTCACCAAGCACTTAGCCTATCCTAACACAGTTTTTAAAGATGAAGGAGTGAGTGGAATTGTCTCCCTCCTCCATGCAGGCTCCATTCCCATAAAGGGAGCTAGCTCCCTTTATGTGAAAGGGAGACAATTAAACTCACTCCTTCATCTTTAAAAACTGTTAGGATAGGCTAAGTGCTTGGTGACTGTACAGTACTGTACATGTATTCATTTCTAAAAAAAATAAAAATTATTTTATTATTTTTTACTATGTGATCCTACTTACGAATTTTTGACATACGAGCGCGCCCCTAGGGACGTAACTCGCTCGTAAGTCGGGGACTACCTGTATATATGTTGAGCAATTTTATGCATAGTTCAAACATCATGTCAGTGGACCTTTAAAGCTTCCATTTGTGAGCAAAAACACGAGCGTGTTTCCCTGAACCAGACATCGTCTCTGCAGAGCAGTTTAGAAATCTTTACCATTCTGAGACCAAAAACTAAAACAATTCTAGACCTGCCTATAGGGCTGGCTGGACAATAATTCCATATATGTCACAATAAACTTTTATTCAGTAAGGGTGATATGAGTTTTAATCACATTTTGATATTTCGATAGGATCACAGCGTTTCGCTGACGCATTTCTTTTTCTGTCTGGGTTGAAGCGGTCGCTTCTGTTTCAACCCGGACCGAAAAAGCCGCGACACAACTGCGTCAGTGCGCGGTGACGTAGATGTTACGCAGAGCTTGAGTCCAGAAGGCATTAGCGGTAGCAGGCTAGGCTAATCTACGAACGCGTGGTAAGTTTTCGCTTCGAGCGTCCGTGACCGTCAGAATGTAACTGAACAAGCTTTCACAAGCGAAGAGAAAGAGATGACATCAGCGATAAGAGAGGAAAGACAGTGGTTCGGCTTTCTAAGATCCGATAAACAGCAGGTTTCGGTGACGGAGAGTCGTTCCAACTAGCCGAGGGAACACGTTAACTTGTTCCACGCAATAGAACATGCTAAGAGTCAGAAGATGAAGCACGATAAAGTTTGTGCCTGAACCAACAACTGTATCAAAAGAGAAATATAATATTGACAAAGTTGAAAGTTTTATGTTTATTCGATGGCGATTTCAATTTTGTTAAGGCTAAATACAAATAAAAGGTGACCATGAATTTATTTGTACAGTTTTTCCTGAGGCTTTTATATTGTTTATATCGATATCGGTATTATATAGTTATCGACCGAAATTAAGAAATATATCATGATAAAAGTTTTAGCCACATCGTAGACCTGCCATTGTGTATCTATTCCTCTCAAACCCAGCCTGTCGAAGCAGATGTCTGCTCGTCCTGAGGGAGTCCTCATGAGGGAGTTTTTTCCTTTCCACTGTTGCCTTCGTGCTTGCTCAAGATGAGAGTTTTGTGATGGAGTTAAAACTCAAAGCAGTCTGCTCCTCAGATAAAAAATGTTAAATTATTATTTTTATATATGAATGTTTAAGTTCGGTGCCCTGAGACGACTTCTGCTGTACAAATAAACTGAATTGAACTGAGAAAAACGACATTGTGGAGCTGAAGCTACAAACAAGATGTTTTTTATATTCATGTCATGCTAGGCTTCAGAGTGTGTGTGAACGCACATGTGGGATCCAGCGGAGAGGGCAGTGTGTGATGTGACACCGAGGCGATATCCCCGCGGCTCTCCTGGTTTATTTTTGGCCCTGAACTTTGACCCTGAAGGTCACCGCAGCGGGGTAACGAGAGGCAGACCGCAGCAGAAAGGAGCCAGTGTGCAAAAGAAGCTGACGGAGACAAATAACAAAAATAAAATTATGCACACACACGAAAAAAGAAAAAAAAAGTGCAATTTGGTGTTTTTTTGTGCGCGCCATCTTTAAGCTTGTTGACCGTTTTTCAGTCCAAATTGTGTCCGTCAGCGGCTGCGACGGGGATTAAACTATCCCTCTGGGATCTGTGCTTAATCAACTAAAGAATGAACGTGGCTTCAGACAAACAGTGTGGGGCCGCGGTGCCACACGGCCCCGTCCAGGGTCAGCTCCACTTACCCAACTGTTTGAGATTGTGCAAGAATCTGCAGCATGTTTACTTTATACAAACTTTTCCTGCTGCTTTCAAACAGAAAGGCACGACAATAAAAAAAAAAATAAAGATCCTTCTCGGAACAAAAAGGAGCACTTTGGAGAACTTTAGGCTGCGATGACTTAGAAAGGCAATAATTAAAAAGTCCTGTGCAGGGTTCAGCTTCTTACAACAGTTATCAACTTGTTAAAGACCTTTTCCCACCGTCCTGTTTCCATCGGAGGATAAACGATTGAAAAACAAACTGTCCCGAGCTGTCAGACTGGAGAGGAGCTTCACCATTAGAATCAATTCAGTGGTGGGCACCAGACCGCTTGGGAGCGCTAAAGCGCTAATCCGCTAATAGCGGACCTAAACAATTTGTTAGCGCTATAGCGGATTGACTAACTTTTATAATTCATAAGCGGATTTGCGCTATTTTTATTTAAAATGCAGTACCGCTAATAACTAATTATCTATCAGTAAAAACGAAAAAACTTATTTACGGGCTCTTAAATCAACCGGACGACTGCTCACGGACCATATCCGGTCAGCGCCGGATGTGGTCCGTGAAAAAAAGCGGTCCCCGCCCTAAGGGGCTAGAGAGAGCGCTCTCTATATAGCAGTTAGCAGCCAGTGTGTTACTCTGCAGCCTTATTGCTTGTTTTCGAAGAGTCAGACGAAGAGTTTTTAACATGGAGGGTGAACTTATGGATGTTTCTCAGCGGCCTACGCGACGCGTCAGCGCCTCATTTGCCCTGTTCAAAATGGCGGCCGGCCACAGAAGCGAGCCCACACGGACTTTACAAGAAAACACGGTAAAAACAATTATTTCTTTGCTGAGAAAAAATATATTTCTTAGCTGACTTTATAGCACAAGGGTTCCTGAGCTTAACTGTTTCACGAAATGGTCAAATCTGCTGGATTAAAAAAAGTAGTTCGCCATTTGCACGTTAGCGCTTTAGAATTAGCTTCCGCTAGCTTTGCTAAGACATAAGCACTTTTGAAATTGCGGACCTAAATAAATTAATAAGCGCTTTAGAAATAGTGGAACTAATTTTTGGATTAGCGCTGCCCAGCACTGGAATCAATCTTACAAAAAGCCTTAAAGCTTTCAGCCTTGACCTCTCTAAATGGTTTTAAGGATCTGTTAGAATCCTGGCAAAAACCAATGCAGACATGTTCCTGTTTCTGATTTTCTACATCTACCTTATAATGTTTTGATACTTTGATTTTTGTTTTAATTTGTAAAAAAATAAAAATTAAAAAAATATGTACTTTTCTCTTATGTTTGTCTATTGTTGATTGTTTAAGGAAATTTCTACTGTTACTGTTGTCATCATTCTTTCGTTTGTAGCAGGTCTCTCTTGTAAATGAGTCCTCGAGGCTCAATGAGATTAACCTGACGAAATAAAGGTTGAATGAAAAAAAAAAAAACATCTGGATCAACCAGGAACAAAACTTGTGCAAGTGTCAATGAGAGCGTGAAACAGAACTTCAGCTAAATCTGAGCTTCTTTTCCAGCTGGCTCTTCCTCCAGGTGACCCAGTGGAAACAGGTCGAGCAGCTCGAGCTGCAACCAAAACAACCAGGAGTGAGTTTCTGCGCATGAGGAGGTCACATCCAGTTCCACCAGCTCAGGGGTCTGCAACCTGCGGCTCTGGAGCCACATGCGGCTCTTTGGTCCCGCTGCAGCGGCTCTTTCAAGCTTTTAACAAAACTAACAGCAAAATTGACTAGTTTTAGCAGTTTTTATGTCATTTCATTTGCAAATATGTAGATATTGGAACAAGTACAAGGAGTAAAACTTTAACTTTATGCTTTATTTCTATACTTAATTAATTTTGTCCACAAAAAAAACAAAATAAGGTTTGTATAGTTCATAGTTTTTATTAATTAACAAACCCTTTCTTTAAAATAATCAGTTTTTTAAACTTAAATTGTAAAAATATAAATTATTAGTTATTTTATTTTTATAATGTCACCCCTCAGTGACCACAAAAGCCCCTTCCAACAAACCTAAAGTGGCCCATGGACCACCAGTTGATAACCACAGTTCAAAAAAGGCGTTCAATACAGAAACAACTGGACTTTATTTGTAACAGAAAACGTTTCGCTTCCCATCCGGAGAGCTTTATCAATTCAATGAGCAGGCTGTGAGAGAGTGAAGGTTATAAACAGGCTGAGGTGACATGCACCAACCTATGTAAATTGAAAGTAAACACACACACACATATTTGAGATAACACATACATGTGACACATTCAAAGTTCATTGAATTGATAAAGCTCCCCGGATGGGAAGCGAAACGTTTTCTGAGTTGTTTCTGTATTGAACACCTTTTCTGATTCTATCGTGTCCTGGACGACTGAGAATCTTCACCAGCGTAACCACAGTTGCAACATNATATCTGACCTAGGGACGGCATGCGGGCCCTCGGGTGGTCGGTGGCGGCGGTCATGGGTCGCCGGTCGGTGACCCGGCTGTGCTGGGGTGGTTTCGGGGTGGGTGCCGGGGGCTTGGGACTCTGGGGGCGCGTCGTCCCCGGGCTTGGGCCTGGTGGGGGTCGGGGGTCTTGGGCTCTGGCGGGCGGGTCGCCGGGCTATGGGCTGGCTGGCGCTCTGGTGCCCGGCTCTGGCCGGGGGCTCTCGGCTCGCTGGTGGGTTGGGGTTCATATGCTGGGGGGTGGGTGTCTGGGGGCGTGACTGGTGGCCAATGGGAGGGGGCGGGCAAACCCAGCCTGGGTGTCTAATGTGTTATGTGTTCTGAAAGTTATTAATATGAAGGATGGGTGTAGTATTTCTTCTGGGGTGGGGACTAAGTGGATGTCCTTGAGCAGGGGTGCTCATTAGGTAGATCGCGATCTACTGGTAGATATCTGAGCTAGTACTGGTAGATCGCAACGTGACATAAAAAAAATAATTGTCTGTTCAGTGCCCTGAGATTACTTCTTTTGTGAATTGATGCTATATAAATAAACTGAATTGAATTGAATCTTAGAACATCTTTACTCAGCAAACACAACAGTTTAGGTCAAAATACTATAATTTTAAAGCCACAGTACTATACTATAGTTCATAATGTCTTATCTGGCAACCCGACTGACATGAAAACTACAGCATTTTTCATGTAAACCAGCTTATTTTTGTTTATTACCCCCAATAAACATTGAAAAATCACAATGTTTCCACAGGTTGTTTTCGTGTAAACGGGGCCTTATAGTAGGTAGATCACTTTGACTTGATCATTTCAAAAGTAGCTCACATGCTGAAAAAGTCTGAACACCCCTGTCCTTGAGGATGGTCTTGGACTATGCTTGGCCAGTGAGCGGGCCCTGGTTGGGGCCTGTTCTCAGTGCTTCCTGGCTCTGTCGGCGGTTGGGCGGGCGCTCTTGGCAGTGTCGTCCTTGTGGGATTTTGTGTCTTCTTGGACGGCGGGCTGACTGCGGTTCGCAGGGGTCGTGGCGGCCCTGGTGGGTGTGGGCTGTTGGTTCTGCTTTGGCGGCCCTCGGGGCCGTGTCCCTCTCTGGTCTTGGCTCAATGGCCTGGCGGTCGGAGAGGTGTTTCCTTTACCTCGCTCCTTGGGTGGACCTTGGCGAACTGGGGGGGGTGGGGGGGTACGCAGGGTCAGCGGGGGAGCTGACTCGCTGTGGGAGCATTGTTTTTGCAGATATTTTCTCCCCATCCCTCACCACGCACCTCCACCCTCTTCATCTTAATTTAATACATGTAGGGAATTTGAGTCTCGGGTGTGCTGCAATGGTTCTACATCTCTGTTGTTCAGAACACCTGGGACTCAATTTTATATACACTTTAGACATTCATTCATAAACATCCTCATAAAAGTCACATATAGGGAATGGAGTGAGCACTATGGTTATGGGTGGCGCGATGACATCACTCTCGCCCCCATGCCTATGCTCACTCAACATTATGCATTTAGACAATAATGCTGGATCCCCACCGCACGCATCTCGCGCAGCCGAAACAGCCACTTTACATTGAAAGTCTATGGGGACGCGCATAAGGGAGCAGCGGGTCGTGTCGCGGCGCATCTACAGCATACAAGCAGCGCGAAAGTGAGCAGCAGCTGTTTCCTACTCCCGCGTCGCATCCGAGCAGCGACTGTGGAAGCACGGAATGCCGTGCTTCCACAGCTCGCTTCAGCTCGCTGCTCAGCAGCAAACAATCAGGACCAATCAGGAGAGACTCTGCCATGTGATCACGCAACATGTAAACAGGTAAACATGGAGGAGAAACTTACAGCAGGTCGTCAAACTGGGCGCGGGTGACACGGAAGTACCGCTGAAAGCGCTCCTCGTCTGCGCGCAGCTCCTGGATCAGATGGTGAAATTCACCGAATTCATGACGCCTCTCTAATGTGGGGTGAATCCAGAATCGTCGTTGTGCACGGCGTCTGCGTGTTGCTGCTTTGTAGATTAAGTACAACAAGGCAATTCTTCGTATTGCGTCCGCCATTTTTCTGAGACCGGAAATAAACAAACACCACCACCGGAAGAGGACCAACACGCTCCTCCTCCCACTGCAGACGCGTTAGATGAGGACAGTCATCTGTTGACAAGCAGCCAGTACTGTACAGTGCGTTTGGAGATTTTTGGAAGCGCGATATGCTTTAGGTGAGGATGAGGCATAAGGGCCTGGGTAAGAGTTGGAGTGGAGGGGAAACTGGTACAATGCCAGCCTTTGCTCCTTCTCTTTCACTTTTAAGTACACTTTAGAACAACACTCACCAATAGTACATTTGGGGACGGGGGTGTGTGTGTCTGGGTCTTGATTTGTTAATTTCAATTTTATTTATTTATGTATTTATTTATTTATATATATATATATATATATATATATATATTATTTATTTATTTTTCTCTTACCCCCCTGGTTGCCTGGCGGACATTCTGGGGGTGGGCCGTCAGGGGTTGTGCTGGGGTGTAGGGGGGTTCGGGGCCTGCGGTTTCGCCGTGGGCGGGGCTGGCAGTGCGCTCCCCCTGGGGCTGCTTGGACTCGGGTGTCCTGTCGGCAGGGCGCGGGGTGGGCCGGATCTTGGATGTCTGCTACTCTCCACCTCAGAATGAATGGGCCTACCTCCTGGGTTTGGATGTAGGCTGCCCCATGTAGGGAGCAGGTACATGTCTTGGACCTAGGGGGTATAGATTGTGCATCGGGATTATGAATGGAACGTGTCGTTATTGTTTGTCTTTCTGTGACTGAGGGTGAGGAGGAGGGTGGGTCTGAATGAGTGTGTCCGTGTATGAATGTTTAAGTGTCAGGCTGGGTCTTGGACTGCCCCCTCTCTGATACTTCTGAGGCTACTTAGTGTCACGCTCCTGCCACGTGGCCCCCCTGGTGGTTGTTCCTTTGTCTGCGGGCGTGCTTGGGGCCCTCACTATCTGGGGTTGGGCGCTTGTCGGCTCGGCCTGGTGGCTGCCTGGTGGGGCTCGTGTCCTCTGGTACGGTCGGGTCTGGGCCTGAGGGGTGGGCGTCCCCGGTGCCCGGGACTCGGTGACCGGCCCTGGGGCTACGTCGGTGCAACGGGCTCCGGCGGGGGCCTGTGAATTTGTCGCTGTTGACCCTGGGGGGTCATTGTATGTGGTCGCTGGTGGGGTTTGTCCGGTTCTTCCCCTTGGTAGGATCTGGGGAGTGGGCTAGTGGCTCGTCCTGTTCGGGTGGTCCTGGGGACTCTGGGTTCGGGGTCCTTCCTGGGGTCTTGGGCTTTGATCGCCCCTTCGTCTGCCTCGGGCTTTGGGGGGACGGATCTCTGATGCTTCACAGTCGCTACTAAACGTTCTATTGGAGGAACCTTATTCACTTATGCATGCTCACAACCACACACAAATGGATGCAGGGATGTTTATATAGATATATGCAGATATGTAGATGGGTATGTAGTAAATATAATGGGGGGTAAGGTATTTAAACACTTACAGGGCCGCCATTATTGTAATGATATAGGAGTTATCGGTCAGTTTACTGACTTCCCTATATATTTTAGATGCGCAGGTCTGAGCAGACTTTATCTGATCAAACTTGCCACCAATTCGCGAGTTCATCCTTTTTCCGGTATTAAATTGCTTTAACTGTGACTAGACAAAAATGTAACTTCACAAGAGACTTCAATTTATGTTGGTCTACCAGAAAATAGACCTTTTATTGAAATTATCATGAAAGTACATTAAACATTTGTATCGATATTAGCTCTGATTTAATAACTACGTTGACAAGAATTCAAATTAAAATCAAACAGACAGTTAGGAACTTTTCTGTTGGCACATTACTTACAGTTGACATTTAGAAATAAACATAAGGAGTTAAGGAGTTAAGGAGGAAGATTAAAGATTGAAAGGAAATGGTTGAATTTTATCTTGAGATGTGTAACCAGAGTGGTTCATCCTCTGTTTGGTTTCGGCTGGACATCCATACCGTGATGAAACGACGTTTACCTTTGTGAAGATTTTCTTATCTCAACTCCAGTAAATTAGTCAAGCCAGACGCGCATGCCTTGCTGCGTTTTACAGGCGACACATTTTCATCCTGCCACGGTCTCGTGAGGTCTGCTGAAGCCTCCCAGAGTAATGTTATCAGCTCTGGTTTGGTTTCAAGATAACTTCCAGGAAAAGTGTTCACAGCTTGGAGCAGTGACCCTCAGATGGCTAACAGCTGACGTGCTGTTTAAGCCTCGCTGAAGACGTGGGCCTTTGGCTGATGGCCAGGACGTACAACAGCTTGGAGAAAGACGTCTATGCATCTTTCATTCTCCCAGAGAACTCACTGTTGTTGAGTTAGTTGTTCCCTTTGCACTCAAAGAATAAACAGGAAGTGTCCCTTTAAGAAGGGGGTGTGACTTAGTCACATACTTCCTGCTGATTGGTTGTCATACCCCTAGAGAGGGTGTGACTTTGCAAGTGAGTGAGTTTGAGTGACAGATGATAGGGTAGACAATACATAGAAAACATACGTCAGAAGATGCAGGTGCATGTGAACAAGCCATGTACTTTGTTTTGAGAACAGATTCATTGTTTTTAGAAAGGACGGGAGACAGAAAGCAAGCTATGTCTAGCACTTTTCCTTCGTTCCAAAAACAGTTCAACAGATACGCACGGATTGTTCAGTCAACTTTAGACACTTATTCTGCATAGAGCAGACAGTTTAAAGCAAGATCATTCTGAGATGTTCTCTTAACTTTGGCATATTTAAAATATACCAGCTTAGTAAAATCATCATGAAATGACAAAACTATACTGTTGATCAATTCTGAATTAACACACATTAAAGAGAAAGTTCAATCTGATTAATTGGTGTCCATTAGTTCAAAAATAATTGTAACTCTTGTCTCCTTGAGAGCTTCAAGAAGGTGTAACACTGAGAGTCTCAGAGAGATGTGGAGAGCCCCACATCCCATACGGACATGAGAGTGCTTTATCCCTACAGTCCCCCTTTTTGGAAATCATCGCCTGTCCTTGGAGTTGAGTTCTAACACGAAAGGATACCACCGAATGTCTCTGACCTCTATGCAATCCAGCAAGTGGAAAAAAAAAAGTTCAAAATTATACTCCCATAATGTTTTTGGAAATTCCATACTGTTCGTAGGTAATCCCATTGCGGTAAGCTTTCAATCCTTTGGAAAACATAGTCTGTTAACCCATGGAAAACTGAGTCTGTGATCCCTTGGAAACAAAGTCTTATAATCCACAACGGTACTTCCACAACGATGGGGGTTAGTGATTTCATCAGCAAGAATGGATTTTAATCAGCATGTAGAGGGGATCCCTCGATTGAAGCAGAGGAGGCGGCCCTTGGATGAAGGTTGAAGACCAACGTTGGATCAGCAGGTCCCCACATCGAAGGTTGCAGGCTGGATGGCTTCCAGTCGGTGCCACCCTGGTTCAATGTGTCATGCAATTATGTGGTTTTAGGTGGGCTTATTATTGGGATTCTACATTAAGCCTTACCTATATGCACCTGGTATGTAAGCTATCATGGATTAGATCAGCTACAGTTACCAATTAAGGGGTGGATCAATGTTGTAAAAATCAGATATAGGGATCTATACCTATAGAAATGTGGAGGGCTTCTGTAACGAAGGCCTCTTCTTTCAAACTATTCCTCCATTCATTATTCAGTTTAGGTTAAACTAAAATAAAAAAAAGAAAACTAGTTTGGTCTAAATGTCTGTTGTCTTTTAGACGAACGACGCAAGATTTGGTATTCCCTATAAATTTTGAAGTCTATGGCGAGACTCATCAAAATGAATAGATCTAGAATAGAAACGATCGAATCGGTCCTACCTAAATCGGTCCTACCTAAACCAGTGTAGATTATAGTACCTTAAGTAGTATTAATCTACAATGACTCTTCAAAGATTGAGATCTTTAACAAAATGAACAGCATGTTGGCATAGTTAAATCCATTTAAGTCTTCAACTTATCAACAATCAAAACCTCTTTTGGCTGGGAGTGTTCAGAAAACAATAACAACTTCAATAACAACAAAAGTAGCAATTAAGCAACTAAAAACAACGTTTCACTACGTCAAACTCACTCTGGTCGTCAGATTCCAACGTGTCACACACAAGAAAAACAGTTCTTAGCTTTATAACCGATGTCAATTAAATCCTGCAGATTTAAACGGTTGTTAAGGTTAGTTTTTGTTGTGGGTTTTATGCTTAGCGTTTCTAAGTTCTAGTTGGAACGGTTTCTTTTCGCAACTAGTATAGTTTAAACTGTTTAGTTTATTTACTATCCTGTGCTTGGACGACCTTATTTTCCCATGAAGTCTGTGAGTTTGCGAGATCTTTGTCGTTTGTGGGGTTATTGAAATCTTTGTCCTTGACATGGGCATGGCCTAACATCACCCCCCTGTGGTCATGGGGGACCACGAGCACAGGTGTGGACGTCCGTCCACGGGCCCGAGTTAGGATGCCTTTGTTTAGTTTAGGCTGTTTACGCAGCTTAGAGTAGACAGTACGCAGGAACTTTCGGCCATTTTTTCCCCATTGAAAATGAATGGAGCTAAAATGAAATGGCCTTTTGGAGGATTTATCATATCCTAAATCTCATCAAATTTGGCAGACTCATCACTCAGACATGGTGGAGTAAAAAATGATCAAAATCTCACGTTTTCATATATGCTAAAGGGGCGTGGCCTGGCCTCAAAGTTAGGTATCTCGCCATGAAAAACGAAACACTAATAGCACCTACACGAAAACTGTCTAATACATCAAACCTTCAGTGATTGACCCACAAGCAGTCCCCTACAATACTGAATGGTTAAATCATGACATTAATTAAGCCACGCCCCCTCACAACAGGAAGTGTACATTTGTACATTGAACGTCCCGATCGGACACCTGTTACCTAATCAGCGTGACGGTCTGTGCAGCGACCAAAGACATGGTGCTGTAACAAGGTTTCCAACACTGACCGTTTTGGGTGGAGCAAGTGGGCGTGGCGATGTGGCGAATCAGACGTAACGCCGTCACAAACGAAACACTAATAGCACCTACACGAAAACTGTCTAATACATCAAACCTTCAGTGATTGACCCACATCCGGTCCCCTGCAATACTGAATGGTCAAATCATGACATTAATTAAGCCACGCCCCCTCACAACAGGAAGTGTACAGTTGTACATTGAACGTCCCGATCGGACACATGTTACCTAATCAGCGTGACGGTCTGTCCAGTGACCGAAGACATGTTGCTGTAACAAACTTTCCAACACTGACCGTTTTGGGTGGAGCATGTGGGCGTGGCGATGTGGCGAATCAGACGTAACGCCGTCACAATACGTTTGGCCTTTTGGGAGCTTTATCATATCCCAAAACTCACCAAATTTGGCAGACTCGTCAGGACTGGTGAAAAATTACATATTTTGGGGGCGTGGCCAAAATTGCAACAGAAAGGGCTCAAGAGCGCCACCTAGAAAATTTCAAACTACCCTCCGCATTGGCCTTAGTTTCACGTAGGATCATGAAATTTGGTACACTTGTCCAATTCACCAAGACGCACAGAAAACCCTCTGGCGTCAACGTTGTACGATAAATGGGAAGGCGGCCATTTTGGAATGTGGACCAAATTGGGTGCGCGCACTGGGTGCCGAACGGGTACGGGAAAGGCACGAGAGTGTTTCGGGGTGGACCAGCTGGACTTCCCGCGGTCGCCGCGAGAAGGGCGGAGCGGCGCTAAGGCATTCACACGTGCATTTTCGTAGGAAATGCGGTTTTTCTAGTCCTCACATACTCATTAGTCTCAACTGTTTCCACTTGTTATCACTTCTCCCAGTTCCATTTAAACTTTATTCTTGCCCTCACTCATCTGCTATTGTGCTTCATGTCGATCCGATTCTCCTCAGTTTCCTCATTATATTTTGCTTCGCTGCCATGTCAGTATTTTATTTTATTTGTGTTACCTTAATAAATCCTTTTTTATTATTTGTCTACATTCCTGGGTTTGACCTCGTTAGAAGCCAAAAACACTAAACCCTAATGTTTTGAAGCATGTGGATTGTGTTTTTTTCTGCAACATAAAAATAACCAACTATGTGTTTCACATCACTGTGGTGGGATTTTTATATAGCCAGATTTTTTAAGCTGTAGTTACATATTTTTTTCTGGTTTAAAACATAGGGTTAAATATCCCTGTAAGGAGATGTGCAATAAAATCAAGATCAACATGCAAAAAGAGTTTGAACAATGGCTCAAAACAGTTGATACGTTTGTACATTTCTCTGATATTTTTTTTACAGATACATGCACAGTACTGGAAATCCAGTCGGTGACTCTGTCAGTACAGCGATGCTGAATAGTACCTACTATATATAAATGCAGTTATATGAGCTGTCAGTCAAAGCCATTTATGTCTCTAAACAACAGAAAGCTGCTATGGAAGTTAGTGAAGTGACTGACAGACTCCTAATACCATGGCTTACCAATGCTTTTTATCAAACTGTCACTGCAGAGTTCCATGACTGAATCAACTACAATTTATTTCTTGCAGTATCTGCTTTGATAATTATTAGGGATGGGGCCGATCCAATATCAGGATCGGGCTAATAATTTACGTGTTGGATTTTTCCGATCCAACCTGAAGATATTCCCGATCCATGATGCATGTCTGTGTCTGTTGAAACTTGCTTCTTATGCAATTTCCTGCCAGCTGCTCTGCAAGTTGGCGTCAAACTATGGAATGGATTTCCTGAATGGAGGCGTGTCTCATGAGCCCAAAGTAATAAGACCCGCCTCACATTAAGGAAATCCATTTCCTAGTTTGCTGCCAGCTACAGTATAATGTGCAGTAGCACTGTTCCCTTCCTTCAGGGAACATGAGTTATGGTGCATAACTTTCAGTTCCCTTATCAGTCAGTCACTCGGTGCAACACTATTGCTATGGGAACGTAATTCAATCACGCCCTAGAAATGCTCAGTAAAATGCATGCTTGTGTGAACATCTACCTTTATACATCAGGCATCTCTCGGCCGCTCTCTACAGTGTGTTAGAGAGGACAGCACGAAATGCACGAAGATTATATAATGTAATAGAGTATTCGTATTTTAAAAATATTGAAACAGCTATTTTTTCTTTAGATGCTGAAAAAGCATTCAATAGAGTCAATTGGAATGTCTTATTTACTACCTTAAATAAATTTGGATTTGGGAATTACTTCATTAACTGGTTAAAAATATTATATAGTTCACCAACAGCGTGCGTCAGGACAAATAATCAATTATCTTCAAGCTTCTGTTTACAGAGGGGCACCAGGCAAGGTTGCCCACTTTCACCAGCATTATTTGCTATTTTTATTGAACCTTTAGCAGCAGCAATAAGGCAAAGTGCTGATATTAAAGGCATAAAGGGTAGAAACATAGAACATAAAATTAGTCTTTATGCTGACGATGTTTTGCTTTTTCTTGAGAACTCAGGAAACTCAATATCTAATGTTATCAAATTAATAAACTCATTTTCAAAAGTTTCTGATTATTCTATAAACTGGACAAAATCTACAGTTCTTCCAATAAATTGTGTGTTTAATAATTCTCTTAATGAAAGACTACAATCAGGTAACATTAAATATTTAGGTGTTAATATCTCTCCTAAATTGGAGGATTTAATAAAATTAAATCATATCCCACTATTAAAGAAAATTGAAGACGATCTTACTAGATGGAGATCTCTACCCATATCACTTATGGGAAGAGTTGCCTCAGTAAAAATGATGGTGCTGCCGAGAATAAATTATTTATTCTCAATGATTCCAAATAAACCTTCAACTGAATGGTTTAAGTCCCTGGACTCTTCTATATCTAAATTCCTTTGGAAAAATAAAACTCCACGTATTAGTTTAAAAACATTACAGAAATCTAAAGATACCGGAGGATTAGAACTTCCAAACTTTTATTACTACTATTTAGCCAACAGGTTACAATATATATCAAAGTGGTTAAAACCGAATGCACTAGATGAAACTTGGATAGATATAGAACAAACTTTATGTAATAATATTAGGATTTCAGATCTACCATTTATCAGTACAGATTTAAAAAGACATGTCTGCTTTAAGAGCATCAATATTAGCTCATCTCTGACAGCATGGTGGGAGTATCTGAAAATGACAAAGTCTTCACTACTCCCATGTAGACATACACCTCTCTGGAACAATCCTGACATTCAACAAGAAAATAATATGTTAAATTTCCCAGGTTGGAGAATGAAAGGTATTGAATGTCTGGAACACATATTTGAGGGTATAGACTTTATTCCATTTAATAAATTAATAATACAATATGACATTGATAATAAATATTTCCTACAATACCAACAAATTAAGTCAATTGTAAAAAAGAAATTTAAGCTTAATAAAACATTGTTGGAAACACCAACATGTGTGTTAGAGTTTATTAATTTTCAACCACCCAAATTATTATCTAAAATATACAAAAAATTGTCTAGAATCGATGACTCGAT
>JBBPBX010063616.1:0-20479 GCA_038048925.1 Garcialebias charrua | reverse complement strand
TTGGAAATGTCTTGGAGAGATGGCAGTGAGGTTTTTGACTCAAATATTTAATGGAATATTTGAGGGTGAGAAAATGCCTGAAGAATGGAGAAGAAGTGTGCTGGTTCCCATTTTTAAGAACAAGGGTGATGTACAGAGTTGTAGCAACTACAGGGGAATTAAGTTGATGAGCCACACAATGAAGATCTGGGAGAGAGTTGTGGAAGCAAGACTTAGACAAGAGTGACTATCTGTGAGCAGCAGTATGGTTTCATGCCAAGAAAGAGCACCACAGATGCCATCTTTGCTTTGAGGATGTTGATAGAGAAGTACAGAGAGGGTCAGAAAGAACTCCATTGTGTCTTTGTGGATTTAGAAAAAGCATATGACAGGGTTAGTGCATTAACAGAGTACCCGAGTTTTCGACAGATCGAGTGCTTTGACTTCTATCGAGGCTTTTTTGTCCACCTCGGGTACCCGTAGTGACGTCACATTTCACATTTCACAGCGCGCGGGGTAGCTTTTAGCTTTTAGTAGACGCTACAAAATGGATTCCTGTGTGCGCACGGATGTTAATGGAGCAGGCCGTCTTGTCAAAAAGGTAAAACAGTTTATAATTTTATAAAATGCGCTACTTCGTGTTGACTTTCTTTGTAGTAGATTGTGACAGCAGAGGGCAGTGTTGCAATGCAGGTCCCATATATAACACGGCCGAAACGGCTTCCTCTCTCTCGTTTCACAAACAAAAAAAAACAAATATTCATCTCTCTAGAGCTACCAAAAATCTATAAACACAATCTCTAAAAGTAAACCTAAATTGCACAGCTGCAGGCGGTGGTACGGTGTGGCTGTGGCCCCATTTGTTTTTTAAGTTTCGGTTTTCATCGCCTTATACTTTCACTTTTAATATTATTAATATAACTAATAGTTTTGTTTTTCCTGTGACTTATGTGCAGTATGATAAATGATAGGAGCATAATAAATGCTCCCAATGCTTTGTTGGTCTTTTTTTTCTTTTTGTAAAGACGTTTTTAGGCATTTATATTTATTTATTTATTTTGCATCGTAAGACACTGTGACGTCATCGGCTACTCGAGCGTCGTTCAAGTTTTTTTATGTTAATGTCGAGGTTAAAAATTATGTACTCGTTCAACCCCTAGACAGGGTGCCAAGAGAGGAGGTGTGGTATTGCATGAGGAAATCCGGAGTGGCAGAAAAGTATGTTAGACTGTTACAGGACATGTATGAAGACAGCAGGACAGTGGTGAGATGTGCTGGAGTGACAGATAGCTTCAAGGTGGAGGTGGGATTGTTTATGTTTATGTTTATTAAATTTGTTCATTTTTTTTACAAAAGAAGCAATACAAGACAATCTCATAATGATAGTGTACAAAAATGTAAAAAAATGAAAGGTAGCAGAAAGAAGAATAAATCTTATTATATCTGCTCCTTATCTCCAACAATCAGATTAAACAACAGTAGTCAAACCATGTAAACAATAATAATCTTCAACCAACTTTTTCCAACAATCAGGTTAAACAATAATATTCTTCAACCAACAGTACAAAATGACTAACTCTTTCTAATTTTCTAACTAATACTAATACAGTACAAAATGACTAACACTTTCTAATTTTCTAACTAATACAATACACATTACGTTATTTCACATATATTTTTTTAACACATTTGTTTTGATCATTTTTTTAAATGTAAACATTGACTTGGCATTTTTAACTACATTCTCCAAGCCATTCCATAATCTAATTCCCTGAATTGAGGTAGAACGTCCCTTCAAACTGGTTCTGAATTGTGGTTTTACAAACAACTCTGTTCCCTTAAGATTATAACAACTTTGTCTTTTAACAAAGTGCATTTGGATATTTAAAGGTAATGCATTATTTTGAGCTCTATACATAACTGATAAAATATTATAGTCTACCAAATCATGGAACTTCAATAATTTTAGTTGATAAAATAATGTACTTGATGGATGACGGTAATGCTTTCTAGTGATAATTCTTACAGCTCTTTTCTGTAATACAAAAATAGGCTTTGTGATTGTTTTACACGCTTTCCCCCAAACATCAATACAATAGATTAAGTGTGGAACAATGATTGTGTTATACAACAAATACAGAGCTTTATCATTCAATAGGTCTCTGACTTTGTACAGTACTGCTATCGATTTAGCTATTTTTATTCTTACAGAATTTATGTGTTGTTTCCATGTCAGTTTGTCATCAATGATAACACCCAAAAACTTCACCTCATTCACTCTACAAATCTCAACATCCTCAATTTTGAGTGGAACATCAACAGTTTTCTTTTTATTACCGAATATCATGTAATTAGTTTTCTCTAGATTTAATGATAATTTATTTATTTTAAACCAAGTTTGTATCTTGACAAATTCTGTCTTTATCAATTCTAACATTTGTTCTATATCTTCACCTGAACAGAAAAAAGTGGTATCATCAGCAAAAAGTACACATTTAAGGAGTCCTGACACATTTACCAAGTCATTCACATATAAAATAAAAAGCTTTGGTCCAAGTACAGAGCCTTGGGGAACTCCACATGTGATATTACAGAGGTCAGATCTTACATCATTTATTTGTACAAATTGTTTCCTATTTTTTAAGTAGCTAGATACCCACTGTAATGCTGGTCCTCTAATACCATATTTGTTCAGTTTTTCAAGGAGAATGGTGTGATCAATAGTATCGAATGCTTTTTTTAAATCAACAAAGATACTGATACAATGTTGTTTTTGATCGACAGCAGTAGTTATTTGTTCCATTAATTCCATGAGAGCCATTGATGTAGAGTTTTTTGATCTAAACCCATACTGACTGCTGCTTAGAATATTTTGTTTATCTATAAATTGGTCTAGTCTGTTTACAAATAGTTTTTCAAGAATTTTTGAAAACTGTGGTAACAAGGATATAGGTCTATAATTGTTGAATACACATTTATCACCATTTTTAAAAAGAGGAACGACCTTAGCTACTTTCATATTATCTGGAAAAATTCCTGTTGAAAATGATAAGTTACATATGTATGTGAACGGCTCAATAACATGGCTCATTATGTCCTTTACAAACATCATATCCATGTCCACCCAGTCTTTCGATCTCTTGTCTGTAAGATGTTTTACTACATTCATTATTTCCTCTTTGTTAGTTCCATTTAGGAAAATACTATTTGCACAACCTGTAATTGAGTGGATCATATTTTTATCTACTTTTGGTATCTTAGCTGCAAGGCTTGATCCAACATTCACGAAATATTGATTAAATCCATTTACAATTTCATTTTCATCATGAACTTCATCGTTGTCTTTTACAAAATTTGGATTGCATTACGGATCGGCTCTGAGCCCCTTCTTGTTTGCTCTGGTGATGGACCGACTAACATATGAGGTCAGGCAGGAATCCCCATGGACTATGATGTTTGCAGATGACATTGTGATCTGTGGTGAGAACAGGGAACAAGTGGAAGAGAACTTGGAGAGGTGGAGGTATGCTCTTGAAAGAAGAGGAATGAAAGTCAGTCGTAGTAAGACAGAGTACATGTGTGTGAATGAGAGGGAGGCCAGTGGAACAGTGAGGCTACAAGGAGCAGAGGTCACAAAGGTGCAGGACTTCAAGTACTTGGGGTCACACCCACTGTCCCTCCTCTGGACATGTCCAAACCATCTTCCAGTTCTTTCTCTTGTGTTTTTGTCTATGTCTCACCTTTTTGCCACAAATCACTCCTGAAACTTTTCTCCACCCACTCCATCCTACTCTCTTTTTTTCATTCATTCATTCATTCAACCTTTATTTATACAGGCTAGCCTCGTTGAGTCACGGGGACTCATTTACAAGAGGGACCTGTCTCACTCACACCAAACAACCATCCACTCTCACACTCACACCTAGGGTCAATTTAGAGTCACCAATCAGCCTAACAAGCATGTTTTTTGGTCTGTGGGAGGAAACCGGAGTACCCGGAGGAAACCCACGCATGCACGGGGAGAACATGCAAACTCCACCCAGAAAGGCCCCGGACCGGGATTTGAACCGGCAACCTTCTCGCTGAGAGGCAGCAGCTCTACCAGTTGTGCCACCGTGCTGCCCTTTGTGTCTTTTTCTTCTTCACCTCTTTCCCACACGCCCCATGTTCCTGGACAGTGAACCCCAAGTTCTTGAAGTCCTACACCTTTGTGACCTCTGAACCTTGTAGCCTCACTGTTCCACCAGCATCCCTCTCATTCACACACATGTACTCTGTCTTACTACAGCTGACTTTCATTCCTCCTCTTTGAAGTGCATACCTCCACCTCTCTAAGTTCTCTTCCACCTGTTTCCTGTTCTCACCACAGATCACAATGTCTCTGCCACTCCAGATTTCCTCATGCAATACCACACCTCCTCTCTTGTCACCCTGTCATCTCATAGGGAATATGGCATATGTTATTATGTCATCACATCACATGGACGAAACAGTATTTTGTCAAGTGAAGACCTGGTCTCTGTGGTTAAGGAGGAAAAAATAAAGACATTACAAGGAGAAAAACAAATAGAACTATGAATGTATTTTTACTGTCCACAACTCCGTTCATATCGTTCAAGGTAAGGAGTTGTTAAAAAGATCTGAATCATTAGCCAATACCACATCTGCATTCGTTATAAAAAGTACCATATTTTCGGTATCTAAATCTCAGTTTTTGCCTAATTACCATGTCCTGCGACTTATACTGCGGATCAACGTATTTATGGATTTTCCCCCATATTGTTAGACCAATTTTTGGCTGAGATAAGACTGTTTGCATTCATTATAGCTGAAAAAAATTGAGCAGTACCACTTTCGGCTGCTAGTGGTGCTAAAGGGCCCTCTAGGCTTTTGCTGACTACCCGTGTACGGATATTTTAGAGCAAAAAAAAAAGTCCTATTTAACTATTTAAATCCAGCTGATTTGAACATTATGTCCATTTATTAAAGAAAAGTTCAGCTCAGACACATCTTTGCTATAATGTCAGCAAACAAATATATTTTTAGTTGTTTATCTTGTTAAATGTTAAAGAAATGATTGGTTTCCACTCGCTGCTTGTGCACGCTTGAGAAAGCGAAACTACGGTGTTTTATAAATTCAGCAGATTTGACCTTTACTCTCATTTATTAAGGAAAAGATCAGCTCAGACACATCTATAATGTCAGCAAACAAATATATTTTTTAGGTGTTTATCTTGTTAAATTTTAAAGAAATGCTCGGTTTCCACTCGCTGCTCGTGCACGCTTGAGACAGTGAAACTACCGTATACGGTATTTTATAAATTCAGCAGATTTGACCATTACTCTCATTTATTAAGGAGAAGTTCAGCTCAGACACATCTTTATTATGTCAACAAACAAATATATTTTTTAGGTGTTTATCTTTTTAAATTTTAAAGAAATGCCCGGTTTACCACACCTCCTCCTTCGGCACCCTCTCTGTACAGTACTTCTCTATCAACATCCTCAAACCAAAGATGCATCTGTGGTGGTCTTTCTTGGCATGAAACCATACTGCTGCTCACAGATAGTCACCTCTTGTGTAAGTCTTCATCCATATATCTCCTCTTGAGTCACCTCTTGACAAACATTGCCTGTCATTGTCCCCACATTTAGAGTTTCAACCCTCAGTCCTACATTCTTCACTTTCCTCTTCTCCCTCCTATTTATCCTTTTTTTTTACTGATTTCATCATTTCCAGTGAGTGTATCCAGGTAATTCTGAGTTTAAAAGTCAGAATTCAGAGTTTGTAAACTTAGAAGTCCACCTGTTAGCACAATACACAGCATTTTGCTTACAACAGACCTCTTCTTGTTCTTCTTTTGGCTGTTCCCTCTTCAGGGGTCACCACAGCAAGTCATCCTCCTCCACCTCACTCTGTCCTCTGCATCCTCTGTCCTCACTCCAACTACCTTCATGTCCTCTCTAACTGCATCCATATATCTCCTCTTTGCCTTCCTTTGTGTCTTTTTCCTGCCAGCTGCATTTCTAACATCATTCTGCCAATACACCCACTGTCACTCCTAAGGAGAACATAAACAGCTTCATTTCTGCCATTTCCAGTTCTTTCTCCTGTCTTTTTGTCCAGGTCTCTGTCTCCAGACCATACAACATAGCTGATCTCACCACTGTCTTGTAAACTTTTCCTTTGACCTTTGCTGACACGTTTTTGTCACAAATCACTCCTGAAACTTTTCTCCATCCACTCCATCCTGCCTGGACTCTCTTTTTTTTTTACCTCTTTCCCAAATTTCCTGGACAATGGACCCCAAGTACTTGAAGTCCTGCACCTTTGTGACCTCTGATCCTTGTAGCCTCACTGTTCCACTGGCCTCCCTCTCATTCACACACATGTACTCTGTCTTACTACGGCTGACTTTCATTCCTCTTCTTTCAAGTGCATACCTCCACCTCTCCAAGTTGTCTTCCACCTGTTCCCAC
Organism: Garcialebias charrua; assembly: GCA_038048925.1. Lineage (NCBI taxonomy): Eukaryota > Metazoa > Chordata > Actinopteri > Cyprinodontiformes > Rivulidae > Garcialebias > Garcialebias charrua. Next base: position 14,020 of record JBBPBX010063616.1, on the reverse strand, counting down.
CACAGATCACAATGTCATCTGCAAACGTCATAGTCCATGGGGATTCCTGCCTGACCTCATCTGTTAGTCGGTCCATCACCAGAGCAAACAACAAGGGGCTCAGAGCCGATCCTTGATGCAATCCCACCTCCACCTTGAAGCTATCTGTCACTCCTACAGCACATCTCACTGCTGTCCTGCTGTCCTCATACATGTCCTGCTGTCCTCATACATGTCCTGCTGTCCTCATACATGTCCTGCTGTCCTCATACATGTCCTGCTGTCCTCATACATGTCCTGCTGTCCTCATACATGTCCTGCTGTCCTCATACATGTCCTGCTGTCCTCATACATGTCCTGCTGTCCTCATACATGTCCTGCTGTCCTCATACATGTCCTGCTGTCCTCATACATGTCCTGCTGTCCTCATACATGTCCTGCTGTCCTCATACATGTCCTGCTGTCCTCATACATGTCCTGCTGTCCTCATACATGTCCTGCTGTCCTCATACATGTCCTGCTGTCCTCATACATGTCCTGCTGTCCTCATACATGTCCTGCTGTCCTCATACATGTCCTGCTGTCCTCATACATGTCCTGCTGTCCTCATACATGTCCTGCTGTCCTCATACATGTCCTGCTGTCCTCATACATGTCCTGCTGTCCTCATACATGTCCTGCTGTCCTCATACATGTCCTGCTGTCCTCATACATGTCCTGCTGTCCTCATACATGTCCTGCTGTCCTCATACATGTCCTGCTGTCCTCATACATGTCCTGCTGTCCTCATACATGTCCTGCTGTCCTCATACATGTCCTGCTGTCCTCATACATGCCCTGCTGTCCTCAAACATGTCCTGCTGTCCTCATACATGTCCTGCTGTCCTCATACATGTCCTGCTGTCCTCATACATGTCCTGCTGTCCTCATGGATTTGACTTGTTCATGATAGGTGTGACTTGTTTCTGATGCATTTCACTGGTTTCTGGTGGATGTGACACATGGTGTCACATGATGTCATATGTGTGTTGTGATAGCCTGCTCATTTTCAGAGCTGCTCTCATTACTTTTTATTCTCCCTTGGCCCCTCTCATCCTACCACACTTAAAGACGCACCTGGATCACAGCTGTGAACTCACCTGATTGCTCGTTTGCTCTTCCAGTTTTGGCAGTTTGCTCTTCCAGTTTTGGCAGTTTGCTCTTCCAGTTTTGGCAGTTTATCTCCAGACCTAAAACAATCAACAACTGCCACGATTCTGCCAGTGTTGCGTCCCTGGTTGAACTATTAAAATTTAATCCGAGGTTGTGCAATCCCTCGCCTGTTCCAAAACCCTTCACTTCCTGCTGGAAGTCATCACCGTGGACCGACAGAAACAAACAAAAGGGAAACGTGCATCTACTCCTGTGCGCTCTCCGACGTGAATCCGGAGATCCTGGAAGCATGTGACGTCACCCAGTTAATTACTCATGACAAAAACAAAAACAAAGCAGCTTAAGGATTCCTGACTCTGCTTTGACACTTTCACAAGACCTCTCTTGCTGTGGGGCAGTAAATATATGGGAGCCTTGACCTGTTGATTGTAGAAGACAAGAAAAGACTTTAAGAACTTTTTGCCAGATGGGGGGATTTGTGTTTGTTTTGTTTGTGGACATTTAAAAATGTAGAGAAAACCTGAAAGAGGAAAAAAAGAGAAATTATGTGGAAGATGTTTTGTTTGTTTTTTGTGTAAAAGAAAAAAAGAATGAAGTTTTGTTGGTTTTTTTTGTCATTCAAGTTGTAAAGGGTCAACACCATTAAAGTGGATGGTCCTTGTGTGACAGGTTAAAAAAATAAAAAAATACAAAAGTAACTCAAAATTGTTAATCCTAACTGCACGGAGGGATACCTGGCTGGCACCCCTTTTAATAAAACCGTCACAGTGTGACTTGGTTATTCAATCAAAGTAAGGGAATGTTGTTTACTATGCTGTTTCTGTGATGAAAAATAACTTTTTAAAAGTAGCTGCACTTGGCACTAAGGCACTTTGTTTTTATAGTTTTTTTTTTAATTCTAGAAAGTGCTGTGTAGAAAAGCACTGTATGCACAGGTATGGTTTTATAGATAAATGTGTGGTGTAATGTGCTAGCTAACTGCTTGTAAATAAAGTTCTGTGCATGTTTAAGGATCAGTATGTATGCTTGTTCAATCTCATGTTGCTAAACGGGTGTACGCCTCAGTGTTAGCGTCTTTTTCCGATTTACGAGCGATGTTCCAGTTTTACGAGATAGCCATGTGCAAGCTTTCCGACATACGAGATTTTCATGTTACGAGATAGTCGGAGGTACGGAACTCGCTCGTAAGTCGGGGACTCCCTGTATCTCCTCTTTGTCTTTTTCCTGGCAGCTGCATTTCTAACATCCTTCTACCAATACACCCACTGTCCCTCCTCTGGACATGTCCAAACCATCTCAGTGTCTCCTCTCTTAACTTTATCTCCCAGTTGTTCAACATGTGCTGTACCTCTGATGATCTCATTCCTGATCTTATCCATCCTTGTCACTCCGAAGGAGAACCTCAACATCTTCATTTCTGACACTTCCAGTTCTTTCTCTTGTCTTTTTGTCTATGTCTCTGTCGTCAGACCATACAACATAGCTGGTCTCACCACTGTCTTGTAAACTTTTCCTTTGACCTGTGCTGACACCTTTTTGTCACAAATCACTCCTGAAACTTTTCTCCATCCACTCCATCCTACCTGGACTCTCTTTTTCACCTCTTTCCCACATTCCCCATTTTCCTGGACAGTGGACCCCAAGTACTTGAAGTCCTGCACCTTTGTGACCTCTGCTCCTTGTAGCCTCACTGTTCCACTGGCCTCCCTCTCATTCACACACATGTACTCTGTCTTACTACGACTGACTTTCATTCCTCTTCTTTCAAGTGCATACCTCCACCTCTCCAAGTTCTCTTCCACCTGTTCCCTGTTCTCACCACAGATCACAATGTCATCTGCAAACATCATAGTCCATGGGGATTCCTGCCTGACCTCATCTGTTAGTCGGTCCATCACCAGAGCAAACAAGAAGGGGCTCAGAGACTATCCTTGATGCACTCCCACCTCCACCTTGAAGCTATCTGTCACTCCTACAGCACATCTCACTGCTGTCCTGCTGTCCTCATACATGTCCTGTACCAGTCTAACATAGTTGTCTGCCACTCCAGATTTCCTCATGCAATACCACACCTCCTCTCTTGTCACCCTGTCATCTCATAGGGAATATGGCATATGTTATTATGTCATCACATCACATGGACGAAACAGTATTTTGTCAAGTGAAGACCTGGTCTCTGTGGTTAAGGAGGAAAAAATAAAGACATTACAAGGAGAAAAACAAATAGAACTATGAATGTATTTTTACTGTCCACAACTCCGTTCATATCGTTCAAGGTAAGGAGTTGTTAAAAAGATCTGAATCATTAGCCAATACCACATCTGCATTCGTTATAAAAAGTACCATATTTTCGGTATCTAAATCTCAGTTTTTGCCTAATTACCATGTCCTGCGACTTATACTGCGGATCAACGTATTTATGGATTTTCCCCCATATTGTTAGACCAATTTTTGGCTGAGATAAGACTGTTTGCATTCATTATAGCTGAAAAAAATTGAGCAGTCCCACTTTCGGCTGCTAGTGGTGCTAAAGGGCCCTCTAGGCTTTTGCTGACTACCCGTGTACCTGTGTACGGATATTTTAGAGGAAAAAAAAAAGTCCTATTTAAAGGTGAAGTCTGCAGTTTCTGTAGAACATCAGCACTTAGAAAAAATTTCAACAAGCAAAGCATTCTGATCCCTCCCCCTGGCTCTGCCCCCTTGTGGTCTGTTGAAATTCAAATTCAAGCTCTGTTTTTATTGGCTGATTCAAATTCAAGCTCGGTTTTTATTGGCTGGTTACAAACTTTGTTTTTATTGGCTGGAAAATGGCGGGTCACTTTTTCTTTTTAGAAATGCTTATTTACCACCTGGAGAAGCAAGGGGACAATATTTTTTTTTTTAGTTTTTTTCAGAGATTACCTCTCTAACATCAATCTAGTGACAGAGTGAAGAAATATGTTAAAAATATATTGTTAGAAAAGTTACATATAGCAGCTTTAACTATTTAAATCCAGCTGATTTGAACATTATGTCCATTTATTAAAGAAAAGTTCAGCTCAGACACATCTTTGCTATAATGTCAGCAAACAAATATATTTTTAGGTGTTTATCTTGTTAAATTTTAAAGAAATGACTGGTTTCCACTCGCTAGTTGTGCACGCTTGAGACAGCGAAACTACTGTACGGTGTTTTATAAATTCAGCAGATTTGACCTTTACTCATTTATTAAGAAAAAGGTCAGCTCAGACACATCTTTACTATAATGTCAGCAAACAAATATATTTTTTAGGTGTTTATCTTGTTAAATTTTAAAGAAATGCTCGGTTTCCACTCGCTGCTCNTATATATATAAGATATAATGTATATATATATAATAGATATAATGTATATAGCATAAGATGGCGATATCAGTGTTAATTTTGACAGCTATTTTTAATTTAGTTTTAGTCTTAGTCATGTGACTAAAACATCATTTAGTTTTAGTCATTACTTAGTCATCAGAATTTTTTTTGTTTTAGTCTAATTTTAGTTGACAAATCAATGAAAACATTTAGTCGACTAAATCTACAGTCAATTAAGTCGACTAAGTTATACATAGTAAAAACTTTTCATCAATTCTCTGTAGTTACTAAAACAAAACAATGTTTTAACCATAATATTAATATTAATATGCAATACAACAACAAATAAAACTTTTTTCAAACATTATTTGTCTAACCTTGCTTTTAACAGTAAAACTACAAGCAGTACTTGAATCCAGTGTTAATTTTGACAGCTATTTTTAATTTAGTTTTAGTCTTAGTCATGTGACTAAAACATCATTTAGTTTTAGTCATTACTTAGTCATCAGAATTTTTTTTGTTTTAGTCTAATTTTAGTCGACAAATCAATGAAAACATTTAGTCGACAAAAATAATTAGTCGACAAAATTAACACTGATATATATATGTATATATTTAGGTTAGACTAAAATGGAACTCCATCACTAGAGCATTTCAGGTGGTGGCACCGAGGCTCTGGAACGCTCTCCCTCTAACAATGCGCGGCTCCGAGTCGACTGATGCATTTAAGAGAAGTCTTAAGACTTATCTTTTCAAACAGGCTTATGGTTAATTGCACTTATTGGTTTTAGAGTTTATCATGTGTAACCTTTTTGTATAGCATGTTTTAAGAGTGTATAATTTTAGTATAATTTTAGTATGATTTTATTATGTGCATTTCTTTTGTAAAGCACTTTGTGATTTTATATCTGTGAAAGGTGCTATATAAATAAAGTTTACTTACTTACTTACTTACTTACTTCTTGACAATCTTAGTGTAAAACTCTGTTATGAAAGGGGGCGGTTGGTTAAGTCTATAATGAGGAAGTCACATTGATTCAGATGTTTTATGTTACATAATTGAAGGTCTGCATACAGCTGTATAGTACTATCACGTTCTCGGGACCATAAAACCTATACTGTGTTCTGAAGCCAAGGGCTGGACCCGTTCTAATCACTGATCTTAGATAATGAAAAGTCATGCTAACCTGTGAAAACGTCAGTTATCTGCTCTCTGTGTGAGCTGACGGCACTCAGCAAGAGAACTGCAGAGACGAGCTGTTCGGCAAGTTTGTCTATTCTTAACTACAGCGCCGGCAAGATGATCTGCTCTCTTTACGGATTTTATCCTGCTCGATAATCTAAATGTTTGCTGATGTTACCGTCTTTAGTTGCTTTATACTCGCTACGCTTTGATTATTTGATCAAAGAATAAAGTCCTGTGCTTGACTGATCCCCGTTTGTGTTCCAGAACCTTCAGTCCTGCTCCCATCATGGACAACGCAGCGGATCTGTTTTCTCTACAGGATGGCCTCTCGTTCAACACGACGTCGGTCAACGTTAGCAGTCTTCCGACAACTTTTCTGTCGCCCGTCGTGAACAAAGTCGTCAACATTTTTACCATCATTGTCTTGTTCATCACTATGATTTCACTGGGATGCACCATGGAGGTGTCCAAGATAAAGGTCAGCAACTCCACGTCCAATCAAATCGGTTAGAGCGTTCATGTTTATGGAAGAAATAAGAAGTCTTTGTGGATGGATTGTTTTTGTGTCTTTGTGTTCCAGGACCACATTTTAAAACCTAAAGGGGTGGCCATTGCAGTTCTTTCCCAGTACGGCGTGATGCCTCTCACGGCTTTTTGCTTGGCTAAGGTTTGTTCTGCAGCTCCAGTCAGAACATCAGATCAAAAATCCTTGCATTAAAGGTGAAGTCTGCAGTTTCTGTAGAACATCAGCACTTAGAAAAAATTTCAACAAGCAAAGCATTCTGATCCCTCCCCCTCAGAGCCATATATGGCTCTGCCCCCTTGTGGTCTGTTAAAATTCAAATTCAAGCTCTGTTTTTATTGGCTGATTCAAATTCAAGCTCGGTTTTTATTGGCTGGTTACAAACTTTGTTTTTATTGGCTGGAAAATGGCGGGTCACTTTTTCTTTTTAGAAATGCTTATTTACCACCTGGAGAAGCAAGGGGACAATATTTTTTTTATAGTTTTTTTCAGAGATTACTTCTCTAACATCAATCTAGTGACAGAGTGAAGAAATATGTTAAAAATATATTGTTAGAAAAGTTACATATAGCAGCTTTAATTTACATTTCATACATCCACTGAAGGTTAAAATACCTTAAACTGCATATTTATTCCAAAAAGATGGAAGGCATGTTTACCACCGTCTTGCATTAGATTGTTTACTGAGTTTGAGTAGTTTTAAAGGTCAAAATGTTTCCTGGGCTCTTGCTGTGTCAGCTGACTTACAGCTCAGGGTTTCCTCTTCTTTTATTTGGTTCATGTTGATTCAAATGTTTACTGTGGGTGATGGATAGCTGTGAACTGTGGAGCAAATCAGCACTGCATTTGTGGACATTTGGATTAGATCAAGTGACAAACAAGGATCTAGGACTTTGATTTATAGCTTCAGTAAATGTATTGATTAGTTGTGTTTTGGCTCTTACTGTATTCTAATTGAATTGTGATGTTGTTTATTTTAATTGAATTGTGATGTTGTTTATTTTAATTGAATTGTGATATTGTTTAAAATGATCATAGTGTCAAAGTCGCTTTTCAGGAAAAAGGCTGCCAGAAGACACAAAAAACATCTCGTACAATGTATTTAGTGATTATTATAAAGCAGCAGTTCCAGCACAGCGTCTCATTTGCATATCTTTATCTTTACATTCCACTTCCATCACTGACATCAGAGCAGCTCCCATGATGCATCTTGTCACCAGTTTGTGCCATTGTGTTGCGTTTTAGGCCTTCCATCTGGCTGAAATAACAACGGTGGTCATTCTAATCTGTGGCTGTTGCCCTGGAGGAGCAGCCTCCAACATCCTGGCTCTGGCTCTGGATGGAGACATGAACCTCAGGTACACACGGACACACACAGATTGCACAACAAACCTGAAACAAAATGAAACAAACACAAATAATACTCAAGTACAGTACTTAAAAAGAAAATAGTTCTGTTTTGTTTATGGAATTGCACACCTTTGATGGATGACTTGGGTAGCTGCTGGCCTTGTAGACATAACACTGTTTATTATTTATTTATTTACTCACTTACTTTTATAACAAATCACCACAAATACTGACTTGTTTTATCCACCCTAATTTCAGAAAATCTACCAAAGCATCAAAATAGAAGCTTAAAGCTAAAAGTAGCAAATTTATAGCTCAGTGCCGAAAGTAGCGAACCACTAGCTAAAAGTAAGAAACTGGGTAAAAGCTAGCCTGGTTAAAACCAGACCCTTGTCCTTCACTTCGCTTCGTACTAGGGTCTGGGACTTCTCCCATAGACAAGGATTTCTCCGGTCGATTTTTGACCGGACCAATCAGAGAACAGAAGGCAGAGTTTTGAACGACGTCGACTGACGTCGTCAGTTTGCCCTGCTTAAAATGGCTGCCGCCACGAAGGAATTTTCAAGAAAACAAGGTAAAAAACTATTATTTCTTTGCTGAGAAAAAATATATTTCTTAGCTGACGTTATATCAGAAGGGTTCCTGAGCTTAACAGTTCCTAAATCAATTCACGAAATGGTCAAATCTGCTGGATTTAAATTGTTTCGGTTTGACATTTTCCAAACAGCCTCGGGTGCGCTACGAAAATAAATTATAAAAAATCGAATTTTATCTCAAATGTTTCATCCAGGCCAACAGTCAGTAAATTAGAGCCATATAATTACACACTGGTAGCAGAAAAAATATCCACCGAGTGGTTTCTGAGCTATTTATCTGAATAGTTAGCCTGCCCTGGACCTCGCCAGGCTAAACTAACAAAACTCCGCCTTCTGTTCTCTGATTGGTCCGGTCAAAAATCTACCGGAGAAATCGTTGTCTATGGGAGAAGTCCCAGACCCTAGTACGAAGCGAAGTGAAGGACAAGGGTCTGGTTTTAACCAGGCTAGGTAAAAGCTAAAAAGACAACAACAAAAAAAACATAAAAATTTCTAAGAGAATAGTGTTCTATGGTAGCCTGGTTGATACCAGACCCATGTCCTTCACTTCGCTTTGGACTAGGGTCTGGCATCTCTGCCATAGACAACGATTTCTCCTGGAGATTTTTGAATGGACCAATCAGAGAACAGGAGGCAGAGTTTTGTTAGTTTAGCCTGACGAGGTCCAGGCTATCAGATAAATTGCTCAGAAACCACTCGGTGGATATTTTTTCTGCCACCAGTGTGTAATTATATGTCTTTAATTTACTGACTGTTGGCCTAGATGAAACATTTGAGATAAAATTCGATTTTTTATCATTTATTTTCGTAGCGCACCCGAGGCTGTTTGGAAAATATCAAACCGAAACTATTTAATATCCAGCAGATTTGACCATTTCGTGAATTGATTTAGGAACTGTTAAGCTCAGGAACACTTCTGATATAACGTCAGCTATGAACTATATTTTTTCTCAGCAGAGAAATAATAGTTTTTTACCTTGTTTTGATGAAAATTCGTTCGTGGCGGCAGCCATTTTGAATGACGACGTCAGTCGACATCGTTCAAAACTCCGCCTTCTGCTCTCTGATTGCTCAGGAACACTTCTGATATAACGTCAGCTATGAAATCTATTTTTTCTCAGCAGAGAAATAATAGTTTTTTACCTTGTTTTATTGAAAATTCCTTCGTGGCGGCAGCCATTTTGAATGACGACGTCAGTCGACGTCGTTCAAAACTCCGCCTTCTGTTCTCTGATTGGTCCGGTCAAAACCTACCGGAGACATCCTTGTGGATGGGAGAAATGCCAGACCCAGCAGTGAAGGGAAATGAGAATTGAGCGGAGCTGCGTAGGAATGGCGAGGGCCAGGCTAGTTCTATGGTAAAACTATAACGGAGTACTAGCTAAAAGGTCAAAGCCATAAAATACTACAAGAAGCAAATATAAGCTAACACATAAAACTGACTAAATGCTTGCATAAAGGTAAAAAATACTTAAAGGGGACCACATATTCAAAATTCACTTTTTAATGTTTTTTTTACTCAACTTTGGGTATGTACTTCATAAAAATACTGTGCTAGGGCCAAAAAAATGCACCCAGTGGTTTATTTACTCTAAGTATATTTATTTATCTTTGATAGAAACACTTCGTTTCCACTTCCTGTGATTTGTGACGTCACAAACCGCAGCCACAACTGACAACCCCAACCTTTGTCCCGCCCCGTCACCTAGCAACCCCTGGTGAGGCTCCACCCACTTCAGCATGAAAGAGGGGACGGTTGTTTTTCCTTATTTCATGTCAGCTGTTATGTACCTGAGGGGGTTCAGAGTTTTTAAACATCATTTTTGAGTTTAGGTTGGCTGCAAGTCTGCTGAATCCAGCAGCCTGCTGAGCTGCATTTCTTTCACTCAGCCTAATCAGGCTTGATTAGCTCAGGTCAAACACCTGTTTGCTCTCAGCCTTTTAAATAGTCTGAGCTGAGACCTAAACACTGTGGAGCCTTTGCTTGGAGCAAGGGAGTTGTTGAGATTGCCAATTGAGGTTGGTGGACGCAAGCAAGGGGGCTTGTTGGAAATACTTGGAATCCTGTTGCAGGTAAAAACCAAGTTTTGCTCAAAGCAGTTTTATGCTGCATGTGTGTGTGTTCAGAAGTGTTCTCCACCCACTTTTGATCACTGTGAGTTGAGCACTCGTGTAGAATGCATTGAGCTTAGGCTCTTATATGACTTACAGTAAATGTCTTAAATGACTGGTGCTGCCTAAACAGCACATGTAGAGCAAAGGGTGCTCTTGTGACAGCCTTAGTATTTACTAGGGTTGTGTGAAACAAGTTTTAAGCTTGTTTGAGACTGGTGTAGGAAACACTAGATGTTTAACAGCTGGGAAGCTGTAGGATGTACAAACATTGAGGAGAGCTCCACCCTCTCCGCTTGTTTGTGAGTCTGCTCCAGGGGGAGTGGAAGGTGAGCTGGTTAAGCTCTTAAAGTGACTCTGGCTGCTTAAAGCAGAGTTCTGTGTGGGTTAAGGCACCTTAAGTGCTGGCTGCCACTTTGGTTTAACTTAAGAGGTGTGGGCCTGTGCCACAGGGGCCTGTTTGAGTTAATTTTGGAGACACTGAGGGCAGTGTCTGTGCAGTTGTTCAGGAGGACAACTGGGATCAACAGTGAGGGACTGTTACCTTTTTCTCTTTCTCATTTGTTTGTACTTTTGACTGTGTGGGTGCAGGTAGTCCAGTTCTCGTGTTTTGTTTATTTAGAGGGACTTCTTTGGTAAGGTAGATCGTCGCCTGGGGGGGTACGACGGTCCTGTACAGGATTGGATCAACCTGGGTGGCGTTTTATTGTTTTTGGCCTCGCCCACCAGTCCAACACTTATTTGTACTTTTTATTAATTTTCTTTTCCTTTGGACGCTGATCCAGGAGAGGACGCTCCAGTCCTGGTGAGAAGCCTGGGAGGACCCTGCCAGCCTGGAGGCTCTTAGTTTTAGTTTAATAAAAATCGTTTTTAATTCTTTTTCTGTGTCAGTGTCCACTTTGTATGTTTTGGCCTTTACCGGTTGTAACATCAGCACAATGGCTAAAAATGTCAGAGTCTAGCCAGCTAACGTGAGCGTTGCAAAGATTCTCTAACCCTCCTGGCCCAGATAATGGCATAGTTTTCAGATGGGAGTCTTGAATGAACAGCGATGCAGCATGTTGCAGTGTGTGTGTGTGTTGGTTTATGTGTCATAGCAGGCCAGACTACGTACCGCTAAACCACATTAACAAACCTGTGTGTGTGTGTGTGTGTGTGTGTGTGTGCGCGCGCTGATCGAGGGAGACAGCTATGGATTTTTAACGCTGTCATTAGGGGGGAGAGCAAATACACACCCTCGAGTGAACAAATGAGACCCTCGAGAGAACAAATGAGACCCGCGCGAGCACAAATCAGACCCCGTGAGCGTGTGTGTGTGTGTCCGCTGCGAGTGACATGCTCTCCCTCCAGCGCGCGCACAGGGGGAGGGAGGGAGACGTATTACTAGGGATGGGAATTGATAAGAAATTATCAATATCAATTCCTTTATCAATGTCATTTATCAATTCAATTCCTTATCAATTCTGTTATCAATTCTCTTTTGGGTAATAAAATATAGTAAACCATTTGTGTTCATAAAGAATTTAATGATCTTTCACCAAAACCAAAAATATATGTAGTATTCCTATTTGATGAAGTTTTATTGTTTATTAGGAATTTCCTAATAAACAATAAAACTTCATCAAAACAAACTAGTAATTTTTGTTCAGAAAAATTAACATATCTGCTTTCACACTTATTTAGTGTGTAATTCAAATACCTCTGCTGTTGTTGCTGCGGCTGCCTGAGTGTTTTCTGCCACAGCAGCTGCCCTGATCCTGTCCCAGATGTTATTCTCATCATCAATCAACATGGATTTAAATCTGGGGTCGATAACAGTCGCTTCTTCAAGGAACGCTTGGATACAGTCATCCTGAAATTTAAAATGGAGGAAAACAAAATTTAGGGAAAGGGAAGATAGTTTACTAAGTTTGGTGTAAATTATTACTAGTCATTATTTAACAAATTTACTTTGTAACGTTTGGAAAGATCATTCCAGATGTTTTCTTTAATACTCCTGCTGAAAGCAGAGTCATCTGCCTGCACGGTGTAATGTTTTTCCAGCTTCTGGAAGATGGGAAGTATCTGGCCACAGGTCTGAATAGAAACAGAAACAGAACTGAACTTGTTAAACTGACAACTTACAATTAGATATTTATCATTTAAATATTTTCTTACCGAAATTCACGTGCTTCCACTGTTGTAAAAGGGTGCAAACCTTTCACCACAAATCTGGTAACAGATCAATGACATTCGTTTGTTCTTGCCTCAGTCATTTCATTTTATTTCTCCCTGCTTCCATGAAAGGAGAAGCTAACGTTGGTGTGCTAGCTCCACTCGCGCTAACACTACTAGACTCAGACCCAGCCAGACTCCGGCAATCCTCGTCAACTAAATGTTACAGGAGAGAGAGATTATTTATAAAATACAGTGGAAGCAGTATAGCTAAAAGGTAACAAGTGAAAGAATTTGACGTTACCTGCTGTAACAACGGAGGTGGACGCTTTCTCTCCACTTCTCCTCCAAGCAACGTGTTAAAAACGGTACATTTCTTCAAAATCACCGCATGCTGAGTGGCGAAATGCTTCTGCATGTTCGACGTATTTCCTCCCTTTATCGTAATGGACGCGTTGCATGCGTTACAAGTAGCCCTGGTCTCATCTTTTTTCGTGAAATGAAGCCAAACGCTTGAGCGCTTCCTCCGCAACGCCATTTTGAACACCATAGATATCATATACTGTATAGACACCACCACACCACCACCACTCGGGCGCGGCGCATGTCTGTGATGTCAGCGCTTAAATACGTCACCACCATGAGTCTGCAGAACCAATAAGCTGAATCGTTAAGACAAGCATCCTACAATTCCATGGAATTGGACTATTAAGAACCGGTTCTCTAACAGAACCGGTTCTCGGTTCCCATCCCTACGTATTACAGAGGAAAAATTAAAAATGACACGACAACTTGTACACGTCTGATCTGTCCCACAATAAATACGTTGCGGTCCAGTTCAGCTCAGCTCAGGGCTCTGGGTGGCAGTAACGCGAGTTCAGACATCCTCGTCTGCCTTTGGAGGGCGGAGTTAATGTAAACAGATCTTTGAAGGGCGTGGCCACGAGATCTCATTATCATAAACCAGTCGTTCAAAACGAAAGTTAAAAATGGCAGAATTAAAAAGGGTATAATTGATTATCTAAGAATTATTTTGTGTATTAAATTGAATGAACATTGTCAGGTAGCCCAAAGACATACCATAAAACTTTTAAAAACCTATCTGTGGTCTCCTTTAATCCTCGGCTGGCATAGGCAATGGGGCACACCACCCCCTCCTGTTGTTGGGAGAGGACCGCACCCAGACCACCATGGCTTGCATCAACCAGGACAAAAGGCAGAGAAAAGTCAGCATAGGCAAGAACAGGTGAAGTACCGGTAGTCAGCTTATTTTTCACTTCCTCAAAACTCTGTTGGTGTTCATCAGTCAGAGTCAGAGTCAGAGAGTCAGAGAGAATTTATTGTCATTTGCACCGCATGTAGTACATGTGTTGAAAACGAGATTATGTACACAGGGTCCCAGTTACATCCAACAACAAATGCAAGAGAAATACAATAATAACATCTAGGATTAACTAAGAGAGACATCACATCAGCTAGTAATACACTAAGCCCTAATGTAGTAGAAAAACATCATTATAAACAGCAGCACGAACATGAGCAGATGGTCACAGATGAACGCAGCAACAAGAAACAGATCAGTACAGTATCAGTATGATGTGACATTTTGCAGTGTTTATTCTTATTATTTATTTATTCATGAGTC